>JAODKC010000048.1:3104550-3127780 GCA_026777985.1 Mormyrops attenuatus | reverse complement strand
GATTCCAGACCCCTCGCTGGGCGCGTCGCCCGTCCCGCGCGGCGGGCCCCCCGCCCCGCCCGCCCCCCCCCCCCCCCCCCCGCCCCCCGCCCCCCCCCCCGCCCCGCCCCCGCCCCCCCCCCCCAGGCAATCCTGTTTAGAAATTGCTTTATCCGTAATCCCTATGAAGCATTAGCATAGAGAGGTGTTTCATCAATCAACCAACCCTGGAATTTGAACTAATGACCTTCTGATCACATGCACAGTGGCGCCACCTGCTGAGCCACGCAGCACACCCCTTTTTGGTCATTATTGCATTATACGGTGTTATAAATCTGCTCATTCGGCATGTAGCAGTGCTCAGAAAAATGAAAGACATCGCTGCTGGTGAGCTGCGTCCTGCCACTTTGTCCACCTCACAGCCACGAAAGACTGCGCCTTTCATCTCTGCGTACAGCAGATGGCGCTCTCTGGTCCGAGAAAAAGTCACATGACTTTACCCAGTTCCATTTTGCCGCTGCTCAAACTCCTGCCAAAAGTGCAATTCTTGGCTCAGCTGACCCCATTACTGTAACAGGCGCGCCATAAGGGGTGTCACACCGGGCTGAGTGCGTAGTGAATACACGGAAGCATAACTGAGTAACACCTCTGACAAACATCTGTCGTCCTGTTAGGAAACTGACGGGGCACCGGATGGAGACTCACCGTGTATTCTGAGCCGCACCGGCCCGGGATGGACATCGATGCAGGGGGAAGAGAGAATGGGCAGTCAAGTTAAACCTTCATCCATGCCCAGAGTGCCTCGGTAATTAAGGGGATGGGGGATCGAGGGTGACTGCTCTCCATCAGAAGATTGTCTCTTGGTCTCCTGATTTATTAATTTCCA
The DNA here is from genome assembly GCA_026777985.1 of Mormyrops attenuatus. NCBI lineage: Eukaryota > Metazoa > Chordata > Actinopteri > Osteoglossiformes > Mormyridae > Mormyrops > Mormyrops attenuatus. The sequence continues at coordinate 3,126,915 of JAODKC010000048.1, read as the reverse complement.
GATAAGAAAACTAGTAGAATTCACAGTAAATGGAGTCCAGTGGATGCTGCTCTTCTCAGGGCTATCAGTGTCAACACCTTCCCCTTTAATGGCCCAGTGTGTCACTACAGTCAACCACCTACAACAGGGGTGTCAAACTCCAGTCCTGGGGGGTCGAAGCCCTGTGTAGCTTAGTTCTTTCCCTGTTCCACCACATATGATTCATCTCAAGAGCTGTGTGGTAATTAGCACAAGGAGGTACAAGGAGTTGAATCAGGTGTGTTAAATGAGGGCAAACCCAAAAATGTGCAGGGCTCCGGCCCCCCAGGACTGGAGTTTGACACCCCTGATCTACAACATGCTATCCACGGGCTTTTTAGCCATATGAGAATCTCCACTTTTAAAAAAGGTGGGATGTGAGTGAGGCGCAGGTATGGTGTAGGACAAGGGTTGGAACCAAAGTCCGTTGGGCGAGTGTCCTGTCCAATCGGAGAGCTCAGCTGGTAGTTACCTGTGATGGTGTAGGGGTAGTAGTTCCAGGCCTTCTCTGTCACATAGAAGATCTTGGGGACCACAGCTCTTGCCCAGCTAGGCAACTTGCTGAGGAAGGAGAAGGAAAATGACAAATGAAAAGGAATAAAAAAGGAGTGAATGAAACAAGGACTGAACCAAGTTTAAAGCTTGTCTGCTGAGGGTCAGGTTTTCTTCTGATCTCTCCGGACCCATGGCTGAGAGGAACATCTACATACTGGACTTTTAATCAGCCTTCAGTAGCACACGGCTGCCTGCCAAACTCCTTCAGAAGACCACTTTGCAAGGCTGTCTGCAGTCCTGGAACATGCTGTACTTAGTTACCAGCATCAAATGACTTAGGAAAAAGGTGCCGTGACTATAAGCTCTCCATTCTGCTCACTAAGCTCGCTATTCAGAGCCGATACCAGTGGCTCTGCCCAGTTGTCCTTGTCCGAGAGCATAACACAAAGCAGGGAGTGAAGAACTGCTTCCTCAGTTTCATATTAAAGAAAAATATCTCCTCTCTGGCCTTGATCATTGCCTGAGGATGTGACCACCCCAGGGACCTGGTTTGTTTACGATACAAAGACAGTTGTGACAGCATGTAAAATCCCCAGTGCTGTAGGATCAGTGCATGTAAGAATACGGCGCCGTGTCAGAATGCCAGAGAGGGGGAGGTTTCACACACCAACCTCATTCTCACTTCACTGCAGAACTCGTGACGACTGAGTCACATGACATAATCCTGCCTGCACCTCATTTTCGGGCAGTGCTCTCAAATGAGTTTATATAACTGGCATCCCTCATTTAATTGTAAAGATGCAAAAAAGAAGTGCAGGGTCGCCAACTCTCATGCGTCGGACGTGACACTCACTCTTTCAGATTCTCACACATGCAAAAAATCTTGTGGCAAATTTGTATTATTCCATTATAAAACTGAAATTAGCTGCATCAAAGCACTGGGGTAGTTTGCAAACCCTACAGACTATTCACAAGGTAATAAAAGTGCTACATACATGTAAATGCGTGTGCAGACTTGTCTCGAACTGAAAATCTCACTCCAGCCAGCTGACCGAAGTTGGCAATCCTGGCGTGTCTGAGGGGAGGCAGTTCATGAAGAGTCACATCGCCGACCCCCAAAGTCATGGACAAGCCCTCAAAATGGAACAGTGTATAGTGGCTTTGTATGCATTGGTCTATGTTTAGATCAGTGTCTCTCAGTCTGGTACACAGGGACCCCCAGACAGTCCACGTTTTTGCTCTCTCCCTGCACCCGGTTGAATTTTCCCTGTGCTGATTACGAGCGCCACTTATGAGTGTGCCAGTTTCAAGTGTGCCAGTTATTTTAACGCCAGATACGGGGATGCCGGTTACTTGAACGGCAGATATGAGCGTGCCAGTTACTTGAACACGAGACACGAGCGTGCCGGTTATTTAAACGCCAGATACGAGCGTGCCGGTTACTTGAATGCCAGATACGAGCGTGCCGGTTACTTGAACACAAGATACAAGAGTGCCAGTTACTTGAACACGAGATACAAGCGTGCCGGTTACTTGAAGGCCAGATATGAGCGTGCCGGTTACTTGAACACGAGACACAAGCGTGCCGGTTACTTAAACGCCAGATACGAGCGTACCGGTTACTTGAAGGCCAGATATGAGCGTGCTGGTTACTTGAACGCCAGATACGAACGTGCTGGTTACTTTATCACCAGATACGAACGTGCCGGTTACTTGAACACGAGATACGAAAGCTTTTCTTGTAGTGTGAGCAGGTAGTGCTCAGGACGGCAGGGTCTGCTTCTCCATCACCAGCCAGACTCCCTTCCATGCAATAACACCAAAGCCCTCAGTGACATGGAGCACGGCCCTGCCTCACAAGCTGTTCAGTGTGTTTATTGGCCGAATTGTGTCAGAGGCCTTGAGGGGGGTCTGCTGTTGGGGGACGGGGTGACTCTGTTGGGGTGGGGAGGTGCAGGCTCAGCCCTGAATTCCACAGTCAAAATGAGTACCTCAGCCTAACCGATCGGCACCTTATTTGGTCCTTAATTCAGCCACTCCTCCGTGTTACATAACGCCTGTCCCACCCCACCTACTTCCTCTCCCTCTAAGGCAAAGCACATCCTGTACAGGACGTCAGCGCATCGCTGACATACTGTGGGCAATTTATAAACTCCAGCCTGTTCACCTGCATGTCGCTGGACTCAGAGAGGAAACAGGAATGCCCAGAGGAAACCCACACTGCCGTAACTCACCATATCCTACAATATTGGTTTGATTGCGCTTATCTGTGGGTTATAGAAATCCTGGCAGAAGTAACCAACGAGGATCCCAAAGCAGAGTCTTCCTCAGCGTGTCAGCAGAGCTCTTCCCCACCTGAACATCACTGGCACCAATCAGAATAAACACACTGGAAATTCAACTGCCAGGAATGCTGGGAAAATCTGTCACAGGCAGGTGTCCAGTAGGCAGAAGGACAGCTGTGTGTCTTTCTGGGAATAACATCCATTATACCTCCATTATACAACCACACTCCTTCACTTTACATGGGTCCAAAGAGTGTTGACAACACTCGTGGATGTCTTAACGGCTCCTTCCCCTCCTCTGTTCTCTGTCTAAACTGCGTCGCTTAGAAACGAGCCGGTTTTCCCCAGAAAAAAATGTACATATCTAATAGTTAGACATCAAAGGCAGAAGATGAATGAGAATAAAGATGACTGAATAATTCTAGTAGCAAAATAACTGGAGAAACGATAGTTTGGCCTTATTATACTACTGCCAGGCCGTGTGTGTTTATTGAACTAACCAGGGCCATCAGGGCTGAGGTCTCACTTATCAGGTAATCCATCTCCAGAAATGGCCCAGATTTTGATGTAAACAGATTGGTTATTTAGAAGATTGTGTTGTTTAATTACATATTTTCCCAATTTAATCTTATTCACAGTGTGGGATACTGTACCATTGGTGCAGATCACCTGAGGGATATCCTGGGATCTGAGCATGTATCCATCTGGCTCTTAACCACCACCCCTGCATGGTAGAAGATGTTCGAGATGAAGCCTGCATGCATGGTACAGCAGAGGCCTGTCAGCCTGCCTTATTCCAGTAACAATACACTTCTAATATTTAATTATGTACATCCGTTTTCTTTTTATTTCGATCTCAAACTGACTGGGCAACTGCTGTCCTAAAAAAAAGCCGTATTGCCTTTGTCCATCTGTTTCTCGCCATGTTCTCTGCTCTGGCTGTCAGAAACACTTCCTCCGATGAATGTTAGGAAATGGCAGGGCTTGTGAGATATCTCAGGCCTCCAAAGGGACGGCAACATCTCCTTTAATGAGTGAGAAGCCGGGATTATGCATTGCATGCACATACACCAAAGTTTGGTTGGAGGAAAAAAGAATTTCTCACAGAAGGAACATTTTGGATTGAGTGCAACTGTTAGTTTGCAGAAATTGTGAAATAATTGCCATCTGTAATTCTGGCTAGTTGAAGTAACAACCAATTTTTGGTTTCAGTTATACAGAAAGTCACAGTAATAGATAGTCTGGGTTCAACTGGAGCTGATTTCAAATTAGGAAAACTAATTTAGACTGATCGAAAGCTTTGGGGCATTTCCTGGGTATGGCAGTGAAAACGGCAGTGTTTTGAACCTTATTAATAAAGTAAACATGCTGTCTAACTGCTTCTCCTGGTCAGGGTCACAGGGAGAAACCCAATGGTAAATGTTGAACCCTTCCAGCATGTCAGAGCATATAAGGGGAAAACTGATGAACAATATGTAGTATTTGTTTTACTTTGCCAAAAGAAACAGGACATGTAGACGTGACTAACCATGAACTGCCCACTTCTGGCTTTACTGACAGCAGTCAGTGTGTTGCGGAATTTCTGTCATGCTGAAGCATTAGCATTAGCAATGCCCTTTAGCATTAGCAATGCCCTTTAGCATTAGCAATGCCCATTAGCATTAGCAATGTTCATTGGCATTAGCAGTGCCCTTTAGCATTAGCATTAGTAATGCTCTCTAGCATTAGCATTAGCAATGCTCATTAGCATTAGCAATGCTCCATAGCATTAAGAAGCTGCTGCTACTAAAGGCCTCACTAGCCACACCCCCACATAGCCACCCCACGCTGGTGGAAGAATGCCCCACAACCCTCAGACATGCTGCTGCTACGTTGGCCCAGCCAATGTAGGGCCAGATACATACATTAATTTCATATAGTGCATCCAGTCCGATAAGTCAGCAGATGCCGAGACAGCAAAGACATCACACAGTGCCGTAAATGAGGCATACGGGCTGTCAGTTTAGCAACATCTGCTGAGTCCTGCAACTCCTTCCAAAAAAACTAGAAAAAAGATAAATAATTTCATTAACACCGCTCCTTTCCAGGAAGAAAATATTACGGCATACAACTGTTTGATTAATCATAAGTGTCTGTATCGGCAGGCAAAAAAAACCTTTATTTCAGTGTGGAACAGGAGATAATTATATACTTATGTGAATCATCGCTGTAAATACAAGCTGCTACTTTGGATGAAATGCTGACTGAATGGACGCCGGCATTTTGACCCTTGGGGTGGCGGTCTCTGTGTACCTGTTGAGGTATAGCCTCTTCTCGGTGAACTGGCCATGCCCGTGGATGGGGTCCTCATAGGGCTCATTCTGCACCACCTCCACGCCCTCACCTCGCTCGCTCTGCTCGTGGCTGTGCTTGCTGATCATGTACAGCTGGCCGATCCTGTACTGCAGGAGACATGCCGGGGGGGGGAGAGACCCGTGTCACCATGGCGATCTCTAAGGTATTCTCACATGCCTTGCTGTTCGACGACGCTCGTCAAGCTAACCCGAATCCATTATCATACAGTGCCCTTCCTAGTGCCCAGACCCCTTGTCAGAAGTTAATCCCATGGGCTATGTGCTTCAGTAGATGTTGCCAAGCCAGAGGGGTTTAAAACTTGTACATTTACTACCAGTCAGAGGTGGGGACTCAAATCACTGACTCGCAACATGACTCGGACTCAAGTCACAAATTTGATGACCTGCGTCTCAACAGTAAAAATGGTGGAAAGACTTGGAATTAGGACACATGACTTATGACTTGACTCAGACTTGCAATGTTCTTACCCGAGACTTGACTTGGACTTACAACGTTTTTACTCGAGACTTGCAAAGGACTGACTTGTTCCCATCCCTGCTACCTGTCTGTGTGCCTGCTAGTGCCATTGAATGTTAAAGGGCTTGCATGCTTCAAACATTACAAACTTGATCACAATCTACACCTTGCATTTAGCAAGCAAACCCACTCTTTCTTTTTCTATAATGTTTGCATGTCCAGGGGGGATGGGCAGCCAGTTGACTTTGGACCCATAGAGGTTTTTTCCTCCCTACTTGGGAGTTCTTGGTTCCTCTCCTCCACTGTCATCTGGCTTTCCTTCCTTCATTCTTTATCTTCCCATTTCCCTGTTTTTGAATCATTCTACATAAATGATGCAGGAATGTATCACAAAACACCAATGGGGCGACACTGTTGTGAAAGGCACTACATTAAAAAAAATGAATTGAATTGAACCTCAGGCAGCTTGGTGATGCCAGGTCATTCACCTCACAACCTGCTATTATCAGCGACTTCGGACATTTTCGGAGATCACAGATGCCCTCAGCCACCACTCTGTACTGAACAGTTTGTTTTCTTGTAGAAGACATGCTTCTTGGTATAATTTCTTTCCCCATAATATTTTTTTTCAATTTCTAATGGCCTTCTAACTGTCAGGTGCCAGTCTGTCGTTAGCTGACAGGCTGTTCAGAGACTCCATAAAGGTATGAAGAAGGTTTTTTTTATTATTTTGTGTATTGCTGTGTGATTATCTTACAACAGTCAAAATAAGCCTCTTTTCCCCATTTGAAAAGAAATAACTTTCTAAATCAATATTCTGAAGTATTATTTACTTGCAATAAATTGTCCCAGGCAACTGCAGGCGATCCAACCCTTTTCTAAAACACATGCGGCCATTTCTTTTGTATCTATTGTATGTTTATTGAAACTCTTCAGTGCTGACAATGGCTGTGGATGACAGACACAGAGTCGGCGGAGAATCGCAAGAGGATGCGCTCGACACGCAACCAGAATGCACGCTTGAGCCGCCTCTGCCTCCAGCCCACCGTGGCCTGATTAATCGGGAGACGCATTTCTTGCGCCATGCAGGCTCTTCCATGAAAATCCCTCCGCCCTCAGCAGATTACCGTTCGGTGGCAGAGAGGAGTCTCCATATTCATTGTTTTCTGGGGGGTGGGGGAGAGAAAAGCCACTTCAGGTTAAAGTGCTGCTGCATAATTCATACTTCCCTTTCACATGCATGCAGATGTCATATGCAAACAGACACGAGTGCGGCAGACGCATGGCGGCGATGCTAAGTGGAGCGTTCAGACCAGAGATGCTAGGGGACAACGTCTCATGGCCAATGACGGCAAGAGGCCGCTTTTGTCTTTCTAAGCCGCTGACCCCGCTCGTTCATGCCCTCGTTCCTGCATATCAAAGGGTGTGTGTCCTGCACCCTGGTGGGCAGCCACCGCTAAACCGGAAGGGCAATAAATTAGGCTCGGGCGGGACTTAACTTACCATAACATCCAGACATATTTGGTAGTCTGACGGTACAATGTTATTCCGCCGTTTTCAAATCTTGGTGAAAAAATGTTCTGCATGTGGATGTGGGGGGGTATTTTGGAGAATGGCAAATATCACTGTGGGGGGGGGGCTTGGTTAATATCCAAAATACTGCAGTACACTGTATTTCTATGATGCTGCCCAAGCCTACAATATAATGTGGAACTTTACGTTTGTAATATAAAATTGTCCATTGACCGAGAAAATTCAACAGAAGTGGCTGTATTTGCCTATTCCTTCAATTTTAAATATGCCCGCTCTTTGAATAACAACCAACAAAGTCTACAGAAACACAGAAATTAGATGCTAAATGTTGTTCAGGTTACAATAGAGATTAAATCACACTGAAACTGGGGCTTCAGCCGTTTGACATGATTTTATTTATTTGCTCTTCTTATGTATGTGCTCTTGCTTTTGGCTCTGAGTAAATAAAATATAAATGTAAAACCTGAGAATAGTTCGGGTGACTATACAACCTCCGCTGATGTGGTGACAGAAATATTCAGGCCGATCTGTCAGAGGTGTTTCGCCGACGCTCTGTAAAACGCACTTTGAATCGCACCAATGCAGAACAAACTTCGTCACCCTTGAAAAGTGCCACGGACAGACACGGGGGATTCTGGGACACAGCTCTCTGCTTCAGCCTGGTGAAAAATCGCTTTGTTTTTTTTTTAACAGCCTAGGAAATGGCAGTACTCATTTCATGCATGGAAACTTACAGTAGCCATAGCAACACTGTGTATTAGACTTCACAATACTTCATTATTTTCACAGTGTAACAGACGCCATTAACAGAGCCGTTCGGTAGAGGCGAGTTGGGGGCTCCGGTACGCCGAACGGCACTTCTGTGACCAGTATGCATTATTTTTCTGCTTTATTTATTTGTCCATCTATTTATTTATTTTAAAGACCCTCGAGGGAAGATCAATACAGGCAGAACAGCTCCTTAATTTCCCTTAGTTCTGGAATATGGAATCTGGAGTGAATAATCTCTGACAGCATACAGACCCGGAGGATGGAACGGGGAAAGATGGGGAAATGTCACCAGCATCCTCCACAAGCGAGCTGAGCAGGGCATAAAATGCTTTTCTGAACGAGCGAAACCAGGTTGCAGTTCCAGGTGTCTCCTCTAACACGCAAACTGACTTTATACTCTCGGTGCAGCGAGTTATAGGTAACTCTCTCCCCAAACCCGTCACATCCTCCCCGTTTCACGCCAGGATTGCGACAGTAAGTTACGTACTCCGATATTCTACATGACTGGTTTTATTTGAGCTACACGAAGAACAAAAAAAAACATATTTTTCTGAAATCCTTCACAACTACGCCACCTGCTGTCTGTCTCTTTCTTGTTCTCTCCAGGAAGCCACTCTGTTTGGGTGCAGGTGTGTGTGCGTGTGTGTGTGTGTGGGGGGGGGGGGGGCCTGTGGCGGCCCAGGGGGGGGGGGCGGACGGAACGGCGGGGGGTGGGGGGACCGGCGGTCTGGGGCGGGGGGGGGGGGGGGGGGGGGGGGGGGGGGGGGGGGGCCCCCGCGGGCGGCGCCGGGCGGGCGGGAGGAAGGAACGTCTATCTGAGGGAGGAACGTCTGTCTGAGTCCTGTAACCTGCTGTCCCCGAGCTGAGCCCCAGAGGCGCCGGACACAATATACACGCAGAGACCCGGGTTCGACACACAGAGGTAGACCTGCAGCTATAGAGACACGCGACAGGAATATGAATCCCAGATGAGAATGACCGTGAAAACCCTGCTACCTCCTCCTCATGCAGGACGTTAAATCAGCCATTGAAGTGTAAATCTCTCTTTTTCATCTCATTTTTTTTCTAGCTTCCTGCTCATTCCACCACCAGAACCTCAGTCTGTCCTAGCTACAAGTCCAGCACACAAAAGTCCAGATGTTTAGAAAAAAGAGCAAAGGATTATGGGATTACACCAAGCGTACCAGCGTACCGTATTATTGCTCGTACAGCTCAAATGCTGTAGTGGAAAGCAATGATACTTTAATACATATAGCTGTAATTTGTGTCACTCATTTATATAAAGTTAAAAAAGGATACTTAAATGCATAATGCACTCGTTTTCAAACTTTTTACACTGTGTCTCAGTGGTAGACATTTCAGGTGCACGCTGCGGGCGGTCGCGGCGTCAGTAAACAAAGGTGATCTTTTTTAACTCTGCAACAAGGCGCTGTCTCCTTGTTTCCTTGTTAGCGTTCAGCTTCCACACTGATGAACGAGCCTGTTTAGGCTCTCTCCGATTCTGCAGTTTACCATAAGCGGCCTACATGACTTACCTTTTTCTTTTAAATACCGTCATATATCCTTTACTGGGCATGACGGTATGAAAAAGCAGACAGTGCCCCCCGCTGAATACCCTAACCCCTTTTGCGAGCCTCAGGGCCCCCCCGCCCACCACTAGTGGTACCAGAACCATAGCTTGAAACAGAGAACTGCTGGCATGATGTATCAGATTTGTTTATTACTGACTGTTAATTAATATTCAGCGTTCATGCATTTTCCTTTTCTACGTGCTTTTAGATGAACGAAGTGAATGAGTGAATCGGGGCTGTGTGCAAGGTGTGCAAAACTATAGTAGCGGCCCCGGGCACCCTCGTTGGCCCCCCAGGATCCCCTCAGCAAACCCCCTGCTGGAAGCCGGCCAACGGAAAGATTTACTAGATTTTCATTTCAGCGCCCTGGATTGGGGGGGGGGTGGATTCCCCCAATCTGGCCCCCATACCAGCTCCTCAATTACCACTGGCGGGCTCACCAGGGTCAGGGTCATGAGGGGGCCTTCGTGGGGCATTCGCGGGTCACACCCCCCCATCACCGACACCATCTTTTATTTTATTTGAATCTGATTTTTTAATGAAGGTGTTCATTCGACAACATATAACCCCAGTCTCTCCCATGGCCCTGGCTACAAATCGTCTGCATGCCCCCCACCCCCTCACCCCTCCACAGCGTGGGTCTACAGATTTGTTCTGTGGCCAGTGCTGCCTCTGAAGACCAGGACCATGATAACGGCGACAAAAGCTGATGGCGGAAAGGGAACAGAAAACAGCTTTAAGCAATCATAGGCACTGGGGGAGGAGATGAAAAGACGAATAAGTTGTATAAACCCAGCGAGACATCAAACACCAACATCACTCGTGTGCTGGGGACACTGCAGCAGCCACCAGCTCAGCAAAGATTTGCAGCGCACACTCGTGGATTCTCTGTGGTCATTTCCCTTCTTATATGCTCACAATCAGGACCTGAGAGGCAGAGGGAGGGAGACGCTGCAGTGCACTGTGCAGTTCCTGTTACGCGCAGGCAGTGACACAGACGAGCCACGGAGACTCTGCATGTAGCTCTGTGGCACTAATGCAGTTAGCACTTGCGGAAATGATGGCTTAGTGACCTACCGTGACGCGTGCCCCCAAACCACCTGTCACCGTCTGCTCCCCTCCAAAGTCCTGGACTTCCTTTACGGACACACTGACGTGCCGGCCGAACGCAGACGCGCAGCTAGGCTAACCTCTCCAGAGGCACCCCGCTCCTCCGACGGCGGACACGACTCCCATGTCTCGGATACTCACTCCGCCGCTGATCGTCCTTATTCCAGTCGAGCCGCTAATTAGACAAATGAACACTGTTACCGTAACGACCAAATTTAAATGACCCCAAAGGCCAGCTCCGTTAAATAAAGGATCACGTGTTCATCACTGGATTCAGTTCGCTAAAGAATGAATACAAAATTATTCAGCTAAAAGTCAGGTCAGCCATAAAATTTCCCTGGGTTAATAATTTATTGACTAATGATTAAATTTATAGATTATTTATCAATAATACTAATAAGTTACTTAATGGCTCAGTGAGCTAAATGTTTGTGCTTGTGATCGGAAGATCAGTGGTTCGAGCCCTGGCCTTGCCAAATCAGTCACATGTCCGTGGGCCCTTGAGCGAGGCCCTTAACCCCCAGCTCCAGGGGTGCAACCTGTTGGCCAAGCCCCCCAAAGCTATGGAGAGCAAGATGGGGTCGGTGAAGGGAAGTATTCCAATGTACCTGTACTCATACTTGTGCAAGTGGCAAGATACAGTAACGGATTTGTCAATGTTATAAGACCAAAAAGGCTCAAAATATTGTAGGAATGAGGATAAACACAAACTTACAAAATGCATTAAGCACACAGTCGGGTGACACTACGGACACTGCGGATGTGTCATTACATGGTTCAGCATCACTGACTCCCACTGTTGTAGAAGGTTCCCTTCACAGAGGCTTGGGGCTATAAAGGACCACCTCTCCTTTCAGGGCAAAAGCCTGTCCAGCTTCTCTAGCTCTCCCCTGAGTAGCACGGCACTGGGAGACACCTGTCCTGACCGGCTGCAGCAATGCAAGTCACTGGTTTGGAGGATTCATCTTACAGCTATCTATCCCGGAGGCACAGGACAGCAGCCTGCCAAGGCACATAGACTCACCATCCTTCAAGAAGGATCTAACACACACAGAACAGTGGCAGGATTCAAACCCATGGCCCTGAGGAAGTGAGATGCTAGGGCTTCGCACCATTCGGGGGGGGGGGGATAAGAAATAAAAGAGGAGCCATGCTGCCCCCTAAGGCCATGGGCGTCTCTCACATCCGGGCAGGTGCTCCGGCTCCAACGGCCTCTGGGGTCTTTTTTTCCCCCACATTCCCCGCCTGCTCCCAGGAGACCATGAAAGTTCGGCACGGATGAAAGCAGCTGAGGCTGCAGAATGGCTAAATAATAAATGACAAATAATATGGCAGAGTCCTGAAGAGTGCCGGTGAATTATTAAGCAGGCAGGGGCCCAGTCAGGACAGGGGAGGCTCGGCGCGGGTGCGAGCGTCTCCAGAACCCCCTGCCATGTCAGTGAGGAAAAGCCCAGCTGCTAAATTAATAAGGCGTAACCGATTCGTTATCCGAAACAAGCGGCAGATGCAGCGGGAGGTAACTGACTTAGCGAGCTCGCCGACGCGTCTGTACAGCGAGACGCCTGTCCCGATGGCTTCCCCGGCCTAAGGCAGCTACAGCGCATGGATATTAAATCATGTGCAATTTTATTAAACACCCTTAGCATGCCTGTAACCATAATGGAAGCCGACCGCTGTCCCACTCCATTAGTCTGCCTTGCAGTACACTTTGTACTCTAGAACAGTATTTCCCAACCCGGTCCTCAGGACCCACAGACAGTCCACGTTTTTGCTCCCAGCCACAGTCCACGTTTTTGCTCCCAGCCACAGTCCACGTTTTTGCTCCCAGCCACAGTCCACGTTTTTGCTCCCAGCCACAGTCCACATTTTTGCTCCCTCCCAGCTCCCTGCCAGACAGTCCACGTTTTTGCTCCCCCCCAGCTCCCAGCCAGACAGTCCATATTTTTGTTCTCAAGGGGGCAAATATGTGGACTCTCTGTGGGTCCCTGAGGACTGGGTTGGGGACTGGTCTAAATGATACTCAAGGCTTTCTTTGTTTTTATACAATAGGTTGCAGCCTGTTTCCCCCACCAGAGGGTGAAAGGGAGGCAGCAGATAGTGGAGTGGCCCAGGCCCAAGCCTTGGGTTAAGGGTTCAAGACCCATATTATCCATTTTCTAGCTGCCTATCCAGGGCAGAGGAGGTCTTGAGCCCATCCCAGCAGGGAAGGCCTATATCACCTCAGTTTAATTGTGAAAGGTCATACTGGGGGGGCTCAGGACTGGCCCCGATTGGTCGATCAGGGTTGGGGAGGTGGGGGGTTGGCATGTAGAACAAGCCACATGGAGATGCTGCGAGAAACAGCAGAGAGAGCTGGGGGTCTGCTGGGTGTCGGGGAGGGGGAGGCTTAGTGGCCCGCGTAAAGAGGACGTGTCGGCAGCTCCCAGGCGTCCCCCCCATGACTAAAAATAGCCTGGCATCTGACAGGGGCCTCTCATGCCCAGCGCTGGGCAAACATGCCCTCGTTCACGCTTTGCTGGCCCGCGGCACGCAGGAGCTAATTTCGGAAAGGCTGCTGGGGGGAGCGTTGTGGAGGCTTCGCTGGGTCACGGTTTTCCCCCAAAAATAGAGGAGACTAAGTCACCAAAAGGAGGGGCCAAGTTAGCGGTGCTCCGCGGCACACGGCTAGTCATTTGACCTACGGCTGCATCTTTTCAAAGCTGGACTTCGGAGATGTATCCCAGGATTCATTTCTCCATTATGTCATTCACAGCCCGGCAGGTCGTCGCGGAATCGAAGGCCAAAAGGCAATGAAACATACATTAAATGCCCTGGAAAAGAAACCACGGGTCCAGCAACCTACTTCCAAAAAAGGGCTTGGCGATTTGGACCCTTGAGTGATGGTGCCCCCTAAACATGGGCACAGGAAACCAGCCTCCCCAACGGCAGGAAGTGAGCAGAAAAACTAATAAGCTGCACGCCACCTGATCCATTTTTCTCGGTTACCAAGGACATGCTTTAATGAAGAATATAAAAAGTAACGGAAAAGCGAGTCCTTAGATGAGCTGAATTAATATTCGCAGAGCTTGCCTATTCAGTCAGGACAAAATAAGGCTCTAATAAAATACACTTATCAAATAAAGTGGTTAAATGCTGTTCTAAACAGAGGAAAATCATTACCATGACTAATGCCATGTCTCAGCACTCAATCGTTGTTATTAAATTTTACTGGCAAATATGGATTAACGACGGGCAGCGTTCGCTCCAGCGCAGATGGGAGTGAAGAAGCTCAGCTGGAGCGTTCGGAGAGGGCGGAGCTCGTGATTGCGGGATCAGCTGGAGCGTTCGGAGAGGGCGGAGGTCATGATTGTGGAATCATTCATGTGAAAATCTTATGGGGGCTCATACACTCACAGACACACGTCTGTTCACAGACTGGCTGGGGGGGGGGGGCTGCGTGATGAAACGCTTGTTACAATTGATGAGAGTAGGGTAACCAATTTTTTTATGTACGTATGTTAGGACAGTAAGCAGATTCAATCTGCCCCCAGAATACTGAGAAGTGTACAGTACACAGGGGTGTGCAATTTGATGATATTAAATCGTGAAATATTAAAATGTCTCCACGATCTGCCTTTATGGAGAGATCGTTAGCATCGTGCTACAGTGCACACTCTGGTTGCAATTTTATGGCCGATCTAAATTGTTTTGTTAGCCAATAATGTTTCGACACACCAATAAACCGGTAATAACCAACAGTAGGTCGTGCTTTGAATTTCTTCCCCTCTCTCCCTTTTGCACCCTCATCCCAACAGGCAAAGTGCAGCATGCAGCAACAGTCATTTGCAAAGATAAGGATCACATATCAGTTTGCAACAAGACAAACCTTTTTGACCACCTCAATAAAAAACACCCCAAACAGTATGCTGGCAAACAGCGAGGGGAACCCACATGAGCGCAGGGAACCCACATGAGCGCAGGGAACCCACACATGAGCGCAGGGAACCCACATGAGCGCAGGGAACCCACATGAGCGCAGGGAACCCACATGAGCGCAGGGAACCCACACATGAGCGCAGGGAACCCATATGAGCGCAGGGAACCCACACATGAGCGCAGGGAACCCACACATGAGCGCAGGGAACCCACATGAGCGCATCAGCTGCTACAACCACCCAGTTATTTGTGAAAAGGTCTTAAAAACAGACATGAAGATGAATCGTGATAAAATCGCCTGAAAAAAAATCGTGATATGATATTATTGCCATATCGCCACCCCTAACTGCACACCTGCAGGTATTCTGTACATTCCTGCCATCATGCAGAGACCTGTGACACACACACACACACACACACACACACACACACAGTGACTGCCGAGGGACATTTTCCCAGTAGACTGCAAGCACAGCACCAGTGTCTGACGCACTCACCGCGGTTTGGGGTGTGAGGCTGGTTAAAGGCTCGGAAATCAACGCACATGTGGAACTGACCTAAGAAACGCAAACCGCAAAGCTGCGTGATGCGTCCTGGCGTCTTCCAGCATCTTCAAGCGCGTGCAGTCTGTATTTTAATCAGCTACCTGATATCATCTCACCACATTGGCTCCAAGATACTATTAGAGTTGATTTGAAAGTACTTTCACTGGTTTATTAAGCTCTAAAAGGTTTAGGCCCGAAATTCATCGGTGATATCACTTAGATCAGGGATGGCCAATCTTATCCGCAAATGTTCGGTGTGTATGCGGGTCTTTGGGATAACCTTTAGGTCAGCTGTTCAAACCCAGGTGTGAGGATACTTCAGCCAATCAGTCTTCTAATTAGTAATCTAATCAGGGAGTTGCAGTGAAAACCTGCAGACACAGTGGCCCTTTCTGGGTAAGACTGCCAGCCCCGTCTAAGATCCTAGTACGCAGCCAGCTTGTGGTGCCTAATGGTCAAACTGAAATGCTGAGAGGGATTTCAGCTATCTTAAAGTTAAACTACTCTCAGCTAATTTCATTTTATGGTACCTGTATTTATTTTTTATTCTTTTATATGATTCTATTTCCATCTTAATGTTTTACCTCGGCTTGTTCGCTTTCTGTAACTTTCATTCCTTATTTTATGGCGGCGGTGCCTTTTATGTAAAGCACTCCGAATCGCTTCGTATCAAGATGTGCTCTGGAAATAACCTGCCCCTCCTTCAGCTAGAGATCTGAGAAAATGATACAGAACAATTAGAGCATGATTTTACATTTAAAGGCAGGTTAAGTCCCAGAGATACCTGGTTCTATCACAAATCCATTATTTATATCTAGAGTAAAGGGAGGGACATTCATGTTGTCCAGGCAGCTGTACATAGACCCCCCTGACTGTTATTCTTATATTACTGCAGGCTGTGTGTGTGTGTGTCTGTGTGTGTGTGTCTGTCTGTGTGAGTGTGTGTGTGTCTCTGTGTGTGTGTGTGTCTGTGTGTGTGTGTGTGTCTGTCTGTGTGAGTGTGTGTGTGTCTGTGTCTGTGTGTCTCTGTGTGTGTGTGTGTCTGTCTGTGTGAGTGTGTCTGTAGGAGGGTCTGGTACCCCAGCTCTGCATTCAGCTTATTATAACCACATAACATCCAGAACTTTGTCATCCAACAGATCCTGAAACAATGAAATGGAGCAATGACGATTACCCAGTTAAACTGGAATGTTTGATTATAGATGTTTTCTCTTTTTTTAAGCATGGATTATAATACTCCTTCTAGGCACTAGGGCAGAGGGGAGGCGAAGCGTAACAAAATGAAAGCGAAAACCACAGTTGGTGGGAAAGCGTCACATTAAAAGTGAATGAAAACGCTGCAGTCGCCGAATGTATCAGAAGAGCACGACTACAATGTAAGAACATATTAAAAGGACATCCACACTCACTCAGCTTCATTTACTGTCTACAATTCCTGTATCTCAAGATAATCACCGCTAAAATAAGGCAGCTAACTTCTCTGCTTAGCCGCATCAGCCCACATAAAACACTTTTCTTGATTGCAGGACAGATGTTTAACTACATTTTGTGAACATATTCTGTGTATTGAGTTGGGCTGAACGATATTAGAAAATGTTTTAATAGTTTGAAATTTTTCTGATAAATATTTCAATTTCTTCAGTTTCCCTGAACAGTCCACAAACATGCTGGGGTTAACTGAAGTTACCAAACTGTCCATATTTGTGCCTGTGTGAGTATGCACTGTCATGGGTTGGTGCCCCATACTGGGTTTATCCCTACTTTGTGACTGTAGCCCCCGAGGCTCCAGACCCCCCCGACCTTGAATAGGACAAGTGGTCATGGAATATAGTTGGATGGATGGTATTTACACAATTACTTGATTAATCATCAAATTAATCAGTCGATTACTTGAATATGAATATAATTAGTTATGCGGTGAGAGACGGCACCTACAATGAACTAATGAGAGATGCACTCTCGGCCTGGAATGGCAAAAAAACGGTTTTCTAACGCTGGCCTTTCCCAGCCCACTCCTGTCCCCGCTTAGCCTCAGGGACCCCGCCTCACGGCAGGCATACGGCCGTCATGGATATTACAAGCAAGACAGAGGACTCTACTCAGCCGTACGAGAACACCAGTGATTCACTGAGTCAGCTACTTAAGGTTAATCTCACTATGAAATTCCAGCATCAATGTATTTGTGTCCAACATAACTGTTTTCCCACTTTAAAAATAAACTCCATGAGTGAGACGTGTAGCTGAAAGAAGCCGCAAGTCTCCCTCATATGTGTGTCAACGCGCTGGTGCTCCATGCCTTCCCTAAACATGTGTGTGTGTGTGTGTGTGTGCGTGTGTGTGTGTACACGCTGGTGCTCCACGCCTTCCCTAAACATGTGTTTGTGTGTGTGTGTGTGTACACGCTGGTGCTCCACACCTTCCCTAAATGTGTGTGTGTGTGTGTGTGTGTGTGTGTGTGTGTGGGTGTACACGCTGGTGCTCCACAGCAGATGGACATTATGTAACCCCGCAGCTTAGTCGTTTGCTTGCCAGCCATTAAATCAGATATCTGAAAACTCCCAGGGACTCATTTTTTTTTAGCAAAACCAAGAAGGCTGAGTCACTCAGCTGAGTTCACGTCGAAAGAGAAACAGTCTCATCTCTCTTAGGTTACAGTTGCCCTGGAAGTGACACGTCGAAAGTCAAAGGAGCATTTTTCCGAATGACCCTCATCTTCATCAGGAGAAAGATGTTACCAAACTGGCCGAAAAAGAATCTACTCTCGTTAGCCAATGTTTTGGTTTTACAAATTTCATCTCGAATTTACGTAGGAACAAAGGATGTACCTGTATTTATTAATTATTCAGTGTTTATAAATTATTCAGACCCTCGATGAAAATCAAATATTTTTATTAGCAGAAGGATACGATAAAAATCATAGACCCTGTGAGCACCTCGACTCCATCATAAAGAACAGGACAAAGCATCATGCAATGCAGACCTTGCTGTAGATCAGACCGAGCACCTGGACAGTAAGGGAGCAGCCCAGCACCGTGAGGACAACAGCGACTTTGAATGAGTCCAGCAGCTGCATCGAGGTAGAATCAGTCACTTTTGTCTGGTGCATAAAAATGGCCAGTACAGCAGTCACTCCTGAATCATGCTGAAAGGCATGAAGAAATTTGAACTCAGAAGTTGGACTTTTCCGACCCACAGTCCAGCTGAAGAACCACGGCTGCAGAACCTGGCTGTCATATGCGTGATGCTGCAGCTCATGGGACACGCGTGTAGCACACGCACATGTATGCCGGAGGACAATCCTTCCATTGCATAAAGATGCCTATGCAAGATCCATATACAGCAGTATTTCCAAATCTGGTCCTCGGGGACCAACAGACTGTCCATATTTTGCTCCCTCCCAGCTCCAGGTAAAAATCTGTATTGTCTGGGACGGACCAAAAACATGGACCATCTGTGGGTCCCCGAGGGCCGGATTGGGAAACACTGATATACAATATGACGTTATTTCATATTTAGGGACGTCAGAGCCACCAAAGATCAGGACAGTGCAGTAAAAATGGGCGCCCCTCCATAGCCGTAGCTGTTGCACGCACGCTCACCTGCTCCTTGCTTCACAGCCATGGGCCCTGCAAAGCAGGCAGGGTCGGAGAGGATCGGTGCCATGTGTGTCTCCATCACGCACACACTCAGGGCTCGCTCAGAGATATTTTCACTCCTACCCACGGACGCGTCCGCCTTCCTGCCAGATTTTCTCGCTGAGCACTCGGAGGTTGGCGGGAGATGGCAGAGCCCAGGCCCTTTCTGGGCACCGCTGAGATTTTATGTAAGATACTAAAAGAAATTCCCACAAAACTCTTTATTTTCTAAACTAAATGAACTGAAAATGGAGATGTAGTCAAAAGAATACACACACCATTTCAGAGAGACCATCTGGACACACAGTACTAACCGACCAAGACGGTATGTCATCTAGTTTGAGGTGCACAAAGAAACCAAGCGTTTTAATGTTTCAAGGTTTCAAGATGTTCATGCCACATTAATTAAGGTTTGCTGGAACTAAACCCAGAATACACAGGGGTCTCCGACGAAAAACATGACAAAACAGCACATCGCCGTCACCTAAGCTGGACAGACAGCCACCAGACTGATACCCCAATTAATCGGAAGCTGATTTTAGATGACAGATCACATGACTAGCGCTCCATTTTAACACCTACGACACACTAATCAAATGATGCCATAGCTATTTGAGACACTCTGATTACACTCAGAAATGCTAGAGACCATCTGACATATAACAGGTCTCCTTGGTAGCTGTTCCATCACCCTGTAAGTGCAGTCTGGAAGCCTAGGTGACTATCACAGGTGGAAAGTTCAGGTCCAGAGACCAAAAATCCAGACCAAGATTTTGTTTCAAGCAACTAGTTAAGTATAAAGAGTCACAGTCACAGAGTACTCAACTGGTTGGTTAAAACAACACCTTAGTGCAGGCAACTCCGTTACACAGATATGCTTATGGGAACAAGTGAGGATAAGTACATAACTGTAGATCTGTGGAGGAAGAATTATGGGAAGAAAACAGTGAGTTAGCAGGTAGCAAGAAACCTGAATTATAACCCCAAGGTTGCTGGCAGTGCTACTGAAATAAGAGAAGAAATATAGTCCAAGAAAATATATTTTTTAGACATTTCACTGGAGAATCTGTGTGTTTATGAGAAAGCTTGGCAAGACAAGAATTATACCAAAGGATTGTTGGCTGAAGGCCTGGAGAATGCCTGCTAAACTCCACATGCCTCCAGAGCGACCCAGGAACCAATCAGGGGTGAGATTACAGATGCTACAGCAACCAATCAGGGGTGATGTTACAGATGCTACAGGAGCCAATCAGGGGTGATGTTACAGATGCTACAGGAGCCAATCAGGGGTGATGTTACAGGTGCTACAGGGTCTGACAGACATATGTGTTCCTCATGGGGGGACCGGTGGGACACATCCGATCCAATATTTAAAACAGTGGTGCTTGCCCCACCCACTATTTTCCAGGATTTCGCGTTTAAAATATGAATAAATTTTACTGGGGAACTCGGTTCTCATCTAACCTACTTACCAAGGGGGAAAATACTTTTAGCTGACAATTTCAGTTCCACACGTATAAACGTTTATGCAGGGGTGGGCAATCTTATCCACAAAGGGCCTGTGTGTATGTAAGGGGACATACAGGGGTGGGCAATCTTATCCGCAAATGGCCGGTGTGTATGCAGGTTTTTGGGAACTTTAGGTCAGCTGTTCAAACCCAAGTGGGAGGACTCTTCAGCCAATCAGTCCTCTAATCAGTAATCTAATTAGGGAGTTGCAGCGAAAACCTGCACACACAGCGGACACTTCTGGATAAGTGCCCACCCCTGGTTTATGGAAATGTTTATCAATGACCCAGAGCAAGCGGTGTTGAAAGAGACTGTGGGCACAGTGATATGGTTGGTGTTAGATTGGATCAGCCAGAGGGACCCTTTGGGGGGGGGGCTCTAAATCCTACGCTGCTGTGATTGGTTGTTCCTCTGTCAGGCAGCTGCTGATGCGCCAGGAATTCAAAAAGGTCAAAAGACAGCTACCTTTGTTTAAAGCAGATAGATAAAATCAAATGCTACTTCTGGTAATGTTGAAACAATAGACTGAAAACCCGCATCGCAAAGTGAAGGAGTTTCTAACGCAGTGGTTCTTGATCCTGTTCCTGGTGCCCCCTCTGCTGGAATGTTTTTCATTCCAACCCCACCTTAATCAGGCTTATATGGTCCCTAATAGGCTAAAAGGGAACGTGGCAGGTTGAAAGCTGTGTGGGTTGGAATTAAAACATTCACCAGGAACAGGATTGAAGGCTACTGCCGTATCAACATCCTTTAGAATAGTTCCCTTGGAAATTGCAGGCAGCACATAAATGCTGATCGTTCAGTTCAAAAACGCAATTTGACAGCATAAAGATACGGGTCAATTGTGGATTTGGCTAATCTGCTTGTTTCATGTTTTGTCAAACTGCTTTGCTGCCGATGGGTAGTTTAAACATAGGTACAATATACAAGGTCATACAGGATAATGTGAGGACGGATTGACTCGTCCCTGTCGCCGCCAATATTGAAAACAGTACTTGCTGACGAAGACACCCTTTCTCTTGTCTGTCAGTGTATCTGAGGTGAGAAGCCTTCCCGTGTTTCACAGAGAAATTACAGTCTAGCTGGGGGCTCCTGTTTTCATGACTGTATCCACATTCTTAGACGAAGGCTGTAATAAACACTCGCTGTTGGAGTTTTTAACTGGCACTTTCCAAACAATAAATAAATAAATAAACACACACGTTTTGGTTTCTGCACTGTGTTGGTTATGCTAATGCACTTCGCTCCAAGGCCTCTGAAGACGTTCTCCGTAGAAGTTCAGTAGCAAAAACAAAACAGGCAAAATCATGAAAGAAATCTGCAACTGGCCCGAGTCGTATTGATTTACTGCGATGGCCTGTGACATGTGAACAGGGACCTTATTCTTATTGTTATCGGGGGGGGGGCGTGGCTTTACAGCCCATCCCACCACATAAATGAAAGCGTACCATCATACCCTCTGCTCGCTCAGGGCAGATCAGAGACCGGAGAGTATAGCACTTTAGACACTTTAAACCCTGCGATTTAGCGGGGAGCGTGCAGCAGATGCGGCTCGAAAGCCGGGCATCCGGCACCATCTGCGCCCCCCCCCCCATCCTGGGCGCTTCGATCTGTTTTAACCGCCGAGAAAGTTTAGCCGGGCGCTGGCCCCAATTTCGAAAAAGATACAGTGGATGTGCCGAGGTGACGCGGGATTGTTTGCTCGGTTTGGGAACTGCTGTATTTGCCCAAAAGCCGGGGAGGGGGGATAATTACACAGCGAAAGGATATCGCGCCCATCAGAGGGACTCATTGTCCTTGAGTGGGAGGACAGCCGAGCAGGAGAGGGACCCCTCCCTCACTCACGTGCTCTCCTTTTACTAGAGTATCTGAATAACGGGGCTGCTTGTTAATACACCCTCGTTCGGTCTATGCACATTAATTAAGAACAGAAAGGGCGCTGAGAAATCCGCTCCCGCCTGTGAATCACAGCAGTGCACGACCCTCCGGTCTGCATCAATACAGAAATGTCAAGGGCCGGGGGGGGGGGGGGGGGGCAAATGATGCAGCCGGTCGTCAGTTAATCAAGACGCAGTGCGATCTCAGGCCGCGACATCGCGGTGCCCCGCAGAAAGCATAAGCCAGGCGCTCATCAGCCAGCCTGACCGGGGCTGGGCGAAGCGTCCCT
>JAODKC010000048.1:3080552-3091621 GCA_026777985.1 Mormyrops attenuatus | reverse complement strand
GTCGTTCGTGAGAACTGTGTTAAAAGATAGAACTAACGAACGACGTAGCGTTAAGAAGTCTTCGAGAAACTCACCCCAGAATCCGTTTATAAGTAAGCAAAGTTACTTTAGTAGGGAAAAAGTTTTTTTATTTATGAAAATTATAATTAAATATTTATATAATATATAAAGTAATTCAAGATTTGCTAGAACTGCATTTAAAGATCCCGGACGGTTTTTTTTTTTTTTTTCTTGCTACCTACAGTACAAAACACGCACTGAACGTTTGAGCATAAGATACCTACCCTGAACACAGGGGTATAAGCCCAGACCACAGGATACTCATCCTCTGGTCAGTCTCTAAGGGCGCTAACTTGCTGTGTGTCAGTCATTTAAAGCACCAATCGTCATTTTTGCGTAGTGTATATGTTGCCTAGTTTTTGCTTTACGTTTAATTGTGGCCATGTCAGCGACAAACAGACCACAAATCAATTATTTTCTTAGAGTAACGTGTAAGAATGACAGCAGGACGCGCCACATGCAATATTAACCACATCCATAATTTCATTTTTATTAATATTACGCGTCTGTGGGAAAGGTGATTCACAATTAATTTACACAAGAGTCCACGTGTTCTTCCGTAGTGGCAATCGCGCAGAACGAGCACCCTTAGAGAACAGCTACAAGAAAAGCCATTATAACCTGGGACGAGCAGTGTTACTTGTTCCGTAGTAGTGCACTTTATTTGTTACTTACAAACATGACGTGGGTCATCAAACTTACAGTTACGACCGAAGCCAAACGTGACCACTGAAGCTGCACCTTCGTTTCCTAATCCAGAGGCTCTGGCTCGGCGTCCATGCAGGTCTCCCAGGGATTGCGGGGCATGTGGGGCATGGAGATGAGAAGAAGGGCGATGCCGCTGAGGAAGAGGAGGACGAAGGCTGAGCAGGCGCACGCAAACGACCAGGAGTAGTAGTACTGGATCCAGATGGTCTCGTCGCTGTCGATCATGCGCCTCACGGACTGTCGCATCACCTCCACTGAGATGATTATGCACAGACCTGATGGAGCAGATCGAGAGATTTAAGTCTAAAATTGGCCTATTTCACGAAAATATTTTACAAAACCCAGTTTTGTATAATGGATGTACGACGTAGAATAAGTATCCAGTTGTTGATTAAATATGTTTTTACAAGTCTGTTATAGGCCAAGACTATAACCTTCCTAATTACTAATTACCAGCTGTTAGCGGCAGCTTTGCAACAAGTGCACGCCGCTCAGCTCAATTAATCAAAGGCTTGTTCTTCATGGGTTTTACCTGCGAAAGCAAAGAACATGCCAGCCGGCCGCAGCAGGTAGTCCCTGCGTCTTCCGAAGGAGCCGATCAGACAAAGGGTACCCAGCATCATGAAGGCCAGGCTGAAGACGGCGATCGCCGCCGCCGAAATGTTGTACTCTGCGGGGAAGCATTAATCGGAAAGCGGAAGTCAAGCGTGTTGAGCTTAAACGTGATTTCGCTCAAAGTTGAAAAATGAATCGTATATTGATTTACACTGAAATATGCATTTGGACAAAAACAATAATGCCTGGTAATAAGTAAATGACTTTTTTCCAGTTAGGTGGCAAAATTGCATAACATATCTATAGGCTACATAAAAATCCAGGGACTCGCTTCAAAAAATTCACGACAATGGTTATATTCGGAAATATGGTGCTCTCGCTTTTTGCATCCTCTCTTAAATTTCATAAAATTGAAGTTGAATAAAGGATAATGTTCGTTTTCGGTGTGGACATCAAAAATATGGATGGTTCCGGTTTTCCAAGACACGTGAGCATTCCCGTAGCCAGAAATGAATGGGGGGGGCAGACCTCACTGGGGTTTCAAACTGGTTATTTTACTAGCTGGCTACGTGTCTGGTAGGTAGCCAACAAATTTTTTTGGGGGGGGGATTTCAAACCCGTAATTTTACTACGTGGCTGCATGTCCGCACGTGAGCTTCACAGCACGTGCCTGCCTCTTCACAGTGTAGGGGTGGCACCTCTAGCACATGATGGGCACCACTAAAGTATAAGACCCGCGAAGTACCACTGGCTCGGCCCTACCAGCATATCTGCTTACAGATGGGGAATGAACCCTGTCCCCTCCACCGGACTGGTTTACTCCTCTGCTTAATGCTCAGGTGTAGAAGACAAATTCAGGAGTTTGAATGTAAATGCAATAAGGAACCACCACTGAACACAATTTTTTCTATAATTTGGAAAGATGAGAGTAAATGGACATCAATAGCAAAACAACAATAGATGTTTTGATTTCTGTTCCAAGCACTTATACATCTTTTATAGCCCAAAAATGTACAATAAAATTAAACATAACCTGCCTTTCTGGGTTTCGACCTCAAAAAGTTCGGCCTCCTCTCCCGAAGTAAAATGTCTGAAGTAGGAACAGTTTTTGGCTGAAAGAGAGATAAGAGCAGACAGTTCAACCATTTCTATGCTGACTGACTTGTGCGTTACACTAGGACCAAAAAACTTGTTTCCTTATGGAAATAAAGACACTAAGCAGATTGTTGATGTGTGATGGATCCTCATTAAAGTCACCCTGTGTTTAATGATTGCTTTAAAATTGTTTGGCAGTAAAGCTGCACGTTCCAGGAAGGCTGCTTGCACAAAGCATCTCACTGCACCGCACGTCTGAAACACATTTGGTGGTGACCTACCTGACAGATGTGTCACCATCACAACCACAGCCACAAGCACTGTACAAATGGGGCATGGAGACTAGGTCACGACTCAGTAAAGTTGACATGTCTCTCAACATTCTTGTCGTTACTCAACATTCTTGTCATGACTCAACATTCGTGTCTTGACTCGACATTCTTGTCATGTGCACAACTGTCCATTGAGACAAAAGTAAACATTTCATATCAGTGTAGGGTGACCGCCTAATCCACATCAAGAAGGACACTTTGAGTTACTTCAGGTTTTACAAACTACTTAAAAACGGGAAGGATCCTGTGCTCGGCTAAATAGTTCAGTTCTTCTTGTGCTTTGACTGGTTTGTCGCCTTGATTGAAAAACTCATCCAGCTGTTTCACATTAACATTACTGACACATGCAAGATTATAGGAGACTGACCAATCAGCACACAGCAAGACCTCTGGGCTTAAGTGAGATCCAGGTCCTTTCAAAGTGATTGAAATGTCCTTGCATACTGACATGGTTAGGTGGTAACCCCTGTCTAGTGGGATGAACAATAAGACAACCTATTACTCTGAACAGAGGTGGAAATTTCAGGTCCAGAAGGTACAAATCCAGGCCAAGATTTTGTTTCAACCAACCAGTTGAGTACTCTGTGACTGTGACTCTTTATAATCAATTGGTTGGTTGAAACAAAATCTTGGTCTGGACTTTCTGGACCTGGACTTTCCACTTCTGACTCTGAACACAAGAAGCCCACTGATTCCAGTCCAAATATGGATGTCCTGTATCTCTCTAACCTCTGTTGTCTGAAGCTTTGGGTTCTGGCTACAATTTCAGCCTTAGAACCTGTAATGCATTCTATCTGCAGCTTGGACATGCCCATTATTGAGAGGCAGCGACAGCTGACCAACAAGAGCACAGATCTAGGTGTGTATGCATAATGAAACCAGGAATCACCTGTTCCTACAATAAGAGAGCAGCCTGCTAATCATACATAGAGCATTTTAGGGACTGCAAAGGTGTGAAAGTTCCACCTCAGGAGAGAGTTACATATAAGACCTGGACAGTCCTGCACCATGGCAGAAGAAAACTAAGCATTTGAATCAGTAATAACCAGACTCTTTGCAAATCAGATGTAGAAATATATACAGCGGTAAGAAAATGTCAATGAAATAACAGGATATGCAGATAAGTGAGAACTACAAAACTGGCAGAACTTCTCCTTCCGCCCACCATGCGCACAGACGAAATGTGGTTCCACCAGAGATGAGTGAAAAGCATGTGCATTTTGTCTGTGTCAAGAGTGACTGTGAGATTCTGGGTCAATGTGAGAAGATATAACTTTTAATGTGATGGACCAGCAATGGCCAGAGGTATCTGGGCTGCACGAGCAGCTGCTGCTCCTCCAGGGCTATGCATGGGCCAGGAGACCTAGCCGACCCCAGCCATGGGACGTCACACACAGTCAAGTGTGGATACTGTCACTGATTTAATTATCTGTGTGTCCGCATTAAGTATCTTCTTCAAGAGTTCAGCAGCAGTCCATCAATAAATAGGTCAATAAAATTCCATTCAGTTCAATTTTGTAACAAATGTACTAGCATTTGTCACGACAAATTAATAATCTTGACCTGAGAAATATATATACATAACAATGTAAAAAGCATTTATGTGAGTCTGCTGTTTAAATACCCTGTCTTAGCTTGGAAATAAGGTCAGACATTTCAGAAAGTGCAGAAATTACATTCCAAACATAATGTGACACAATGAGAATGATACAAAGAAGATTTCCAGTTCCTTCTGATCTTCTTTAATCTATAAGGCAGGTGGCATTGTGGTTGGGGAACTTTGCTTTCAAACAACTTTTAGTTCATGTTAGAGGTGGAAAGTTCGGGTCCAGAGAGTAAAAACCCAGACCATGATTTTGTTTCAACCAACCAGCTGAATACTCTGTGATTGTGACTCTTTATGCTTGACTGGTTGGTTGAAGCAAAACCCTGGTCTGGATTCTTAACCTCTGGACCTAAACTTTCCACCTCTGGTTCATGCCCAGGAAGAGGAACCACAGCATCCAGTAAACTAGCAAACATGCTCTGCAGGTTCAGGAAAGATCCGTGTGAACGGCGGCTTTAACCACACACACCTGCTAGCCAGCACCGGCTGCAAGGCTGAGAAGAGCCAAGCTCTTACCTCCAGGGAGGCTGATGGGGCCACAACTGCTGCCTCCAGGGTCCTCCACCCTCATGAAGATGCTCTTCTTACAAAGCCGCCAGAGGCCAAAGTGGGCCGCCTCGCAGGTGGCGTTGAGGTGCTGCACCCGCGCGTTCAGCACCGCCCAGTGGTCTGACACCACGGCCACAAACATGGAGGAGATACCAAGCAGAATGACCAGAAAGGTCATCTTCACCTTGGTCCTCTTGTCCTCAAACATGGCCGTGCCAGGGAGGGGCCTCGGGTGAGAGTGAGGCTGGGGGTCCCTGAGCTTCAGCGGCCGCTCTCTTCCCGCCACTTCCTGGAGCGTGAGCGGCGTCCTGGGGCTCTGAGCTCAGCAGCCGCCGTCGCTGCTTCACTCCAGCTTTTCTGCCCACAAATCTCAGTCTCCTGTTTGAGAAAAGAAGTCAGATAATAGTGCCCTACTTTTTATTTTACACTCCCTCTCTCTCCTGCTCTCCCTCCCTCTCCCCTTGCGCTCAGCCGCCTGGGTGGGACTCGGGCACCAGCTGTGGCGGTGTGCTGGGGAGGTCGGCTGCGATACAGCAGCCCCTGTTGGCCCTGGAGCTCCTGCAGTTGTACTCGTACACTGTCCTCCCTCCAGGCTCCACCGACCATGTGTGACTGGCCCTGTGGCTCAGAAGGTCACAGAAACATCCCTAAAAACTGAACCTGCTTCCCTTGACCATTGGTCACACACCAGAAATCACACATTTAACATTTCAAAATGAATCTTTTCGGGTTGAGGTGCAGGATGGTATATTATATGTATTTTTTGCTCATTTTTGGGGGGCTTTTGTAAATGTTCTTGTCCTTCGTTTTTCTGTCCATACGCCGGGCCTCCAGGGAACTTCTTTATAGCAGGGCAGCATTTAAATGAGCTGAACTAGTTTCTCTTCCAATCAGAGGGGGAGATCGTCAGCTGTTCTGGTTGTTGATGTCTTTCTTTTTTTATTATGTGGACCAAAATGGCACTGTCCTACATGAAAGTTTGGCTTTTGTCAAACTTCGGGAACCGAGGCGGGAGTCTGGAGCCGCAATGGTTCACTTTGGCTGCGTACATGTGTGATTTCAGACGATTTTTCCACCCAAACTCTGCCATAACTCCACCTCCAAAACAGCCAGGCTTTTTAATACACCCGTAACATAATTTAATGAGAAAACGTGCATTCACTTAAAAGCGGACCTGAAAGAGACACCTGTGACTGGCACTACATCCCACAAGGCCTTATACTCCACACGCTCTTTCATGCGATTAATTTTCTGCACAGAGTTTCAGCCCTTAAATCAACGGATGGAACATAGAATGAAAAAAAAACTATGAATGAAACTAAAGAGGATAAACGGAGTATTAGACTGTTAAGCAGATTAAGCGAGTTCCGGAGCGTAGCTTAGACTGTAAGGGGGGGCGCGGGGGGGGCACGGGGGGGCGTTTGTACGTTGACCTTAAGTCTGAAACGCTCCGTGCTGCTCTTTTAATAAACTACTTACTCTGCTGGCCTACTTTCGGAGGATTCTGCCCCATTTCCAGCCTGGATGGCTTCGTCGCCTGTCTGTGCAGCCCTGAGCTCCGATCAGGCACATGAAGAGCCAGGACGCCACAGGAAGAATGCCACGTGCCTCAAGGTGCTACCATCTCGGCCCCCGGCTCTAAATCAGCTGTTTTCTTAAACCAGGGACCTCACAATGAAAAGAGAGCCCATGTAACTGCTTAATGAGCACATATACAGTATGTCTATAGTATTTCTCCCTCTTAGTGGAGAGGAGGGGGGTGAGTATTTTTTGTAGATGATAACACCATAATATTGTTGGATAATGAAACATCTCTGCAGGACATCGCCCAGCTGTTCTATGGATCCCCAAGGATCCCCAAGGATCCCCAAGGGTATGACAAACCCCAGGTTGAAAACTCCTGCTATAAATGATAATAATAGAGAACATACCAACAGTTAGAAATGAACCTACGGACACAGTACACAGGCACCGGACACCAATATCGTGGCACTTAATCTTGGCGTTAAAGGCATGTGACTCGGTGTGTCTGCTGGAAGTCCTCGACATTCCGCACAATGACCCATCGCCAACGAGTTGAGCAGCCATATTAATGGTGGCGTGTGAGCCTGTTAAACTATAGAGTGCAACCGCAATATTTAATGACAATCTCGGCTCCTGTTTCTCCACATACAGATGGGGTCTTGGAGGTAACAGGGGTCTAGGAGCCGAAGAAGGTGAAGGAAGCAAGAGACGAAACCTCACACACTCCAGCAGGCCGTGCGATTACGTTCCTCCTTCCCTGTTCCTACAGCATGATAGCATGATCCAGCATGATAGACAGATGTACAGCTAATTTCCTTCCACAGCACATCCCTAAATATCCAATTCCCTGGTGCCTCCTGCCTTGCCTAGATGAGTGTCACGTGGCTCCCAGCTCCGGCTGCGCTGTGCTGTGAATCATCATAGCTGCCCCCTCACACCCGTTATGTACAACACTGAAGCACTCCTTTGGTCCAGTCTTCCCCAAAATCACCCGTGAGTCAAAGCGTCGTGAACAAGTGTCCGGCATTCCTACAGGAGAATCCAGGGCTCAGAGTGAACTTGCAAAGCTAGACGCAGCAGGCGGCCTGAGGGGGAGCAGGCTGCTTGGCAGAGCATGCATAGAGAGGTGTCTTTTTATAAACACCGGGAAATGCTTTATCACACAATCCTTCCTCACCACCCGACTCATAAACTTAACGGTGTTTGCCCACCGTGATCCCACGCATCGTGGACTTTCGGAAGAATGACGGGAGCCTTGATTAGTTACCGTACCCACATTGCACCATCATGCAATTCTTTATAGGCAGACAGATTTAGATTTAAATACCTTGTATTTGGCAGCGCAGACTTGTCTGGAAAACCATCCGAACGTTAACTCGTGTAGAGTTTGAACCTGAGGTCAACCTGAAAGAACTGGTGTTTTCTGAAAAGATTACGGGGCCGTTTGTGTTTACACAGAATAAATATTAGAGATCTCAGACAGAAGGCCAGGACAGAAACACTCCAGAGACACACCAAAAGGAGTGTGCCCCTGATTTAATTAAAATGTGTGGACAGCAGTATGGCGACACACTTGAGCTGAACAACACTGACACAAACCAATATACCCAAAAAATAAACAATTCTGTTTCACAAAATAAGTTTAAATATCCAAAAACACAACATACATACATGTATAGCACGTATCATCTAAGGATGACACCAGTTCTTTGAAATATTATATTCTCCACTTATGACACATCATTTTATAGTAAGACTTCATGTACATTAGATATCATTTCTTCAAGGTAAACAGAAAGCAAATTGAACCTTAAGTTTCTATTTTAGTTGTATAAAATAAGGGTCTTGGTATTCAACGTCGAAAGCTTACAAAAAAAAAGGAAATAACTGTGACGACATTACAATTACTGTTCTGCGCTTAATGCCTTCCTCGTCCCCTGACTTCTGATGAAACGGTAAGGCCTTGATAAGACATGATCGCTAAAGCCATAAATGTATTCTCTTTTTAAACTATATACAGTGTATAAAAGACAGAGTCCTTCGTCGTACGTGTTTATAAAAGAGACTGAATGACTGGCTTTGTGGACTCCATCTAGATAAGCTCAGTTGTAGCTTTTATTTGCTTAGCAAACAGGCCCTACCCAAAGCGACATACACAGAATACACGTTTGATCATCTATATCACTGAATAGTCAGGCTACGTATCTTGCCCCAGGGTACCGCTGGCCCCTCAAACCAGCACGCCATCCCGGTACTCTAAGGATATTTATGGCACCATTCCGCCGTGAGTCTTAATCTGCTTCTAGCTAGGGTGCAGGTCTGAAAAACCAAAGGGTGAAAGTGTGCTTTGGCTTTGGGAAGCTGTAACACAGAACGTCCCCCAGCAAATAACGTCCACCAAAAAATAATGTCCACCAGCAAATAACATCCTCCAGCAAATAACTCCACAAGCAAATAATGTCCCCCAGGAAATAACATCCACCAGCAAATAACGTCCACCAGCAAATATCACCAAGTCCCGGCCGCTGGCTTTCTGAAGGACGCTGGGTCAAAGCCATCCGCCAGAGTTGCTGTCTTGTCGGTGATGTGAGTTGGGTTTGGAGTGAGGAAGTTCCGCTATCAGACAGTTAAGATCCCGAGGTCGTAGCAGCGGGGGATTTGTGTACTAATGGAAGCAGCATCAGGACAGATGATCACACCGCAGCCAACAGCACTCACAGGTGAAGGATTTACATTCCACCCTCATCCAGAAAAATGTCAAATCAACAAGGAGTAGTGCAATATCTTTTTTGGAGGGGGGGCACCCCCCCCCACACACACAATATGCTGTGGTCTAGGTCGACCTAAGAAGATGGCAGAATCAATGATGAGCAGAGACACAGACGGGGGGTGGGGGGGTGTGTCTCACTGGCTGCTCATCCACACTGTGCTTTGGAAGTTGGTGATGCAGGAGGCTGTGCTATGGAGGACCCAGCGAGACATGTGACCCAGTGAGACATGTGACCCAGAGAGACATGTGTCCCAGCCCCTCGCGAACCGACACCCACACAGACTGACTCACGCCCTCAAAGTTGCCCCCAGCCCCCAGACTGACGGCTCTGTTCAGACTGTCTTTTGTTATCTCGCCATTTATGTTTGCGCATGTGCTGCATTTTGGGGATGTGGGGGGTCACGCCGCCTTCTTCTCTATATGGACGAGCCGCTGGTGTGAGTGGCAGTAATGCAGTGCGCGTCTACTACTCAAAGCCTGGAAAGAGCGCTCTTCCTCCACATCGGGGAGCCCTCCGAAGGCTTGCAAAGGGAAACAAATAAATAAATAAAGGTTGTCAGTATTCATCAAAGGAAAGAACCAAAAACAAGCCCGGGGTCTTGGGCTCGAGAGGAGACAACCGCTGGCCTCTGCTCTGCCTCCTTAGAAACGAGCGAAGAATCACTCGCGTTTTCTGAGCTGGCGTATTTGGCCGCCTCCTTCTCCATCCTTCGGCGCTTCGCGTCGAGTCCAGCATCGAGGCCCCCTTGGATTTCACTCACAGAAGCACTGACTGGGCCTCTTCCGCCATGGCACTAGGCCGCGAGTCGGCTCACGTTTAAAGTGCTCATTGTCTGAATGTCCGGCGGGATGCATGGGGGTCCTCAGTTGTCCGCGTCTGGGTGGCTGTAATCACCGGTTAACTTGTTTGTTAAATAACGGATCAGGGCAGTAAATAACAGCAGAGTGCCTTCCACACTTAGTGAATTAGATTTAATTGTGCATTTAATTGACCATAACTAAATAACGAATCCTGCTATATATACCTTTAAGATCCAGAGTTAAATGACATTGTTCCTTTGCTCCTTGACACCAAAAAGGAGATATTTGAGGAATCCAAGTGTAGAAAGCTCTAACACAACATCATCTCCTTTTGGAAAAAAACAGGTCTATATTTTTTTAACTAAAAAAATCTATCTAGCCTTTCTTTGAAAGCAGAGTCGAGCTGTTCCACCCCTGAGCCAAAAAGGGTTGGGCTTGTAAAAATGAGATTTCCTTGTAACATAATTTCAGATCAGGGTGTAACACGGTAAGTCTTTTCCCTACTCAGAAGAGCATCATGGCTCGTTTACGGGAAGAACTCGAATGTCCAAAGGTGACAGTGGCTGTAAACGGACGAGACAGGCGTGGCACGCTGTACTCATGTACACACCCAGCAACAATGGGGGGGGGGGAATTTTTTCGCTGCATTGGAGTCTGTTAAAGATATTCATTAGATCACAGTACAAAGCTGAGAGACTGGACTCAAAGCAAATAAGTCACAGGGTTAAAAACTGCAACAAGCAGAAGGTCAGAAAACGAATAATTAAAATATCAGAAATACTGGAAACAAAGTACTGTTACAATACAGTGTGGCACCAAAAAAGGAAATCTACACAAATGTTCTGGTTCGCAGCAGAAAATACAGGTAAGCTTTTCAATAAATTATAAAACACTACAGCCTGGAAAGGTCACCCGCTCTCTCCGTTTACGTGTGGCAGAGGTAAGAGGAGACTTCCTCGTTTTAGTTATCCAGGAGAGGCATTTTAAATACTGCAAAGGACTGTTGATTTTTCAGCTTTAGTACAAGTTTGTTTAGTGCCAGGTTTAAAAATTTGCCCTAATATGGGGG
>JAODKC010000048.1:3060550-3075086 GCA_026777985.1 Mormyrops attenuatus | reverse complement strand
ATATATGGCCCCAGATCAATCAAAAAAACATATTTTGAATCCCGGAAATGCCATCATTTTTCTAACCCTAACCCTAGAGTGGCCGATGGGGGACCCCCTCCCTTTACAAGCCAATAAGCTGCCGGCCCCCTGTTCCCATCCCTCGTAAAACACGGACCGGTGATACCTTCACCTTATAACCGCGGCCTTGCTGCCGTGTGACTGGGCTCAAACCACCAAGGTCGCAAAGAACACAGACGTACGTGGGTTTGAATCCCCGTTTAGACTTTTCATGTAAAATGGTTGCATGCATCTTTTGTAATTATAATACGTGCACATAGGTGAGTATCATTACACCTGGCGGTAACAGCCTAGGACCCCCCTGCCACTGTGGGGTTATTACAGACCTTCGGGGAGAGGTGGGAATCACAGCCCCATCTGTGCATCACTCACCGGCAAACGCTTTCGCCCAAAGTAATTTACACAGCCCTCGGCGCGTGGCACAACCCATTTGCACGCCTGGTTATTTTATTGAAGTAATTCAGCCTAAGGGCCTGGAGTTCAACAACGGTACAACAGAAATTCCCTTGTTTGCAACTCCCTGATTACGCAGCGACAGCCACCATTTGCTAGTAAATAATAAAACGAAATAAAAAATGGCTTCACGGCTGCTCACCTATTAAGGCAAAGCAGCGTGTGGTATAATTATCTAAAACAAAAGCAAAACACGTAAATGCGCATCACTCAGTGGAGCTGTGGTGCTCGAACACTTCTTAGAAAAAGCAGCCCCCACCACTGCATCAGCGTGTTTGTCTCAGGGAACCACGCATCTGATCAGGCCCCCATCAATTTGCACACCTATCTCCCCGCCTATCTGGTCTCGCTAATTTGCATCTCCATGACAACGGGGCCATCCCATCCTTCCATAGGTCATCCAGCAGGGACCAGGTAGTAAACAAACGGGAGAAAGTCGGAGCAATGGAAATCTGAGGAGCCCTAACATCTGTTTCCACCCAGCTATGTATGTCAAACACTCCTTCTCTTGGGGTAGATCCATTATGCAGCAGGACAGTAATATTTTAACAAACTCAGACAGTGACCGTACTGGAACCAAGCATTTATCACAAGTTTATTCAGTCCATTTGGCATTACAATGAGTTTGCGCGCTGGCATAATTAGAGCGGCACCACCTTAATATTTCAGAGTATTTCCGAGTACGTCTCAGAGTATTAGAGTATCAAACTAGTGACACTGTACCAGAAGTACCAGGGGAGACAAGCTACCAACGCAAAAATGACCAATCACGTTTTAGAGACACAATATTTTAGTTGTACATAGTACCCCTAAGACGCTAAACAACGTTTCTGTGTCCCTGAAAATTACACATATGGCCACAGGTATAGTCCAGTTACGCTAATTAATTATGACTCCTCAAATAACCATGGAAATATCCAGATTTATTTAACACCCCCATCTTAAATATTCGTTTTAATTTTTTACTTAAGAACTCCCAGCAGCTCACTGTCCTTTTTAACTTAAGAACTCATAGATTCTGAGAGAATGAATAAATATATGAAAATATCGTTTCCGATCAGATTTTGACAAACTGCGTTACAGTGCAGCGTGATAAGACTGCGAAGGCTAAAGCCTGGCAGGTCCGGCGGAGCCCAGCCGGCGTCCTCCCCACGGACGCGCTTTACATAAGCGGACGCTCGGCTTCAGAAACAGCGCGGAAAACCTCTCCCTTCATCTATGAAACATAAGATAAAAAAAGAAGACATCCGACCATGTCGTACAAAGCATATTAATAACAGTTTTGAATGGAAAATTCGTGACCAGTATTGAATTCAAAGTTTTTACTGACGAACCATCGACTGAACGAAGGTATCGTTCAATCGAAATATTGTTCGAATGGAGACAGAGGCTAGTTACTTCAGTTGTAACACTCATAATAGGCAAAGGGGGAAGATATATAAATAATCCGTTACTGTAACTGGCGTATATCTACAATATTACAGGGAAAATTATAAAGAAAAGGAATTTAAATTCTGTGAAAGCACTAGGTAGCTATATCTAAAGGTACATATTTAAAAATGACCATTAGTCAGTTAAATGAAAGCCTCGTCCCGCAGATAAAGGCGTCAGTAAGGCAAAACCTGAACTGGAACATCAGTCCGCCGTTATATTAACACTGAACAATTAATGAACTCAAAACCTAGACTAAACCTAGACTAAACAGGGGAAGACAGCAGTCATTATCACAGAACATAATAAAGTAATTCCAATTCTCATTCATAACGATTTTTTTGTTTGTTTTTTTTTTCTAAACAATGGCAAAAAGCTTACCAAATCATCTATTTTTAAATCGTATCTATGTTTCCATAGCAATTTCGGAGATGTGGTTGCCAAGCAACAGCATTAAATACAAAAAAAGACCTGAATGAAGGCAGAGTCGTGAATTGCATCCCCAGTCTGCGCTGGGTCAGTCTTTCCCAGAGTGCACTTTATTAAACAGGCCTGTCTAAGGGTTTAACACTTTTTTTACAAGTTACAATATCCCGACTTGAACCTAGAGAGATTTATACGATGATTGATGCTTGAATAGTTATATACATTTATCCCTTTTTATATATAAAACTGAGGCTTACCATCTAATCATATGACTGCTGGTGTTTTGCAAATTAACTTATAAAGGCTACCCATTAGGTTCATTTTGGATGTAATTCTCCACCTGCGGCTTCATTGTTAACCAGGCACCAGTAGATCCCCTGTTAACTTTACTTTCCGCCATGGTACCTGGTTACTACCCTGTGTTGAATGATACTTTTCTCCCTTCCTATTAGTGCCGGTCCCTCGCCATATAACGTTTCCCCGACTTCTCCAGTGCTTGACTGGAAATATTTTTGGGTAACGCTGACACTAAACTGGGACTGGCTCGTCATGTAATGCACATTATTGCACAGACTGCGTTCGCCGAACGTTTCCTTTACGACGCTGAAAAATAATAATTGAACTACTTTGAATCACTTTAACATATTTTAATGATAGGAAAAATATTAAACAGCGTGCCGGGTACCTTCGATACAACAGATTCTCCAAAGCCCGGAATGCGTAAGATCGCCTTTGGTTTTCTTTGGTTGCGTCTGGATTTCGTCCGCGCTGATGTTGGTGGTGTTACATATGTAGGCTCGGGAGTAAAGCCAGTAGTCCGTGCCTATAGCGATAGTCATCAGGCTGAAAGCTGTAAAAGCCCCCGCGGTCGCCAGAATCATCTGAACCCCAAGATCACGCCACGCCATGGCGCCTCATAACACTCCAAAGCCGGTCTACACTCGGAGGAACATCACGGCGAGGAATCCCCGGTCATAGCGTCTACTTGGACCGATTCGTTTGAAAGCATTTAGGTTTTTAGGTTATCCTCCTTCATGTTCCCCATGGAAGTTGCTGCGCTTTTCCTAGGCAGCGGCGACCTAGTCCTGCAATCGCTTATAATTCAGATAACTTATTATATAGTGGCACTAATTGCATGTCGTAGCTTTTCATTTTGCGAACCTT
The DNA here is from genome assembly GCA_026777985.1 of Mormyrops attenuatus. Taxonomy (NCBI): domain Eukaryota; kingdom Metazoa; phylum Chordata; class Actinopteri; order Osteoglossiformes; family Mormyridae; genus Mormyrops; species Mormyrops attenuatus. Next base: position 3,071,552 of record JAODKC010000048.1, on the reverse strand, counting down.
TATTATATTTGAAGCGATACTCTGTCGCTCCCTTGCAAACGACAGCAGCTTTAACAAACTCAGATGGGGTTTTTTTTTTTTCAGAAAGCGCTCCAGAGGCAAGAGTCAAACCCCGCCTTCATCAACGCCAGCCAATGGGAAATAAACATGTAAATACTGTCTGTGACAGACAAATAACAGACGTAGGGAATTTAATAATACCGGCGGAATAGAAGTATGGGGACATTTCCGTGCGTAAAAGTGCAAGATTGTGTTCGTGCCTTGACTGGGTGCATTTTTTCGGGGTAATGTCTTGGGAAGAGTTAAATGATGGCGCGCTCCTTGGAAACGGAACTCTATAATCGGTCCCCTACTGGTGTAAACATCTGGGAGCTGGTGTCTGTCCTATTGGTAAGAGCATCTCGGTACGCCCATGCTGGTGTCTGGCTCACCAATAGCCATGCTTAGCGTCCATCAAGCCGAAGGAAAACTTCAAGGCATAAAAATTCCCACGAATTACCATTCAAGTCTGTAGACGTTAATATACAAATCGGGATTTTTTTTTTTACTATAAATCAATGCCTCTCAACATGAGTGTTGCATGCCATGCTTTTATAGTGTAGAAATACAAATAAATACGAACTACTTTCCAATGTCATTAAATACAGTAGTGCAGGTAGTTTAATTAAACGCACAGCTGCACATGGATGCCAGTATTCAACTCTGATTTCACAATGTCGAAACTCATTCATGCAGGGGTCCAGAAAGCAGCCCCCCCCCCCCCACCGAGACTGTCCCTGACCAGTCGATTGCTTTCTTTTCACTCAACACTGTTGAGAGCCCAGATCACGCTGTGTCACGCAACAGAGCTCGCAGCTACAGAAAGAGCTGCGCATTTGAGGCAGCCGGAGACTGGCAGCCGGCAGTCTGCTTGCGCCTGACCTTGGGCAGAGGCTGCCGATGGCAGCTCTACAGATTTACATCATTCAGGGTGGGTGTCTCAGCGTCTGACACGTATATTAGCAAACTTTGTGATCCCAGCAGCTTAGCGGCTGGTCTCTGTAGTGGACTTTAATCAAAAGACTGTTGTTAGCAGCCTTAATTCAAAGCCTTCTCCTTTTGAAATACGACATGGGGGAAAAATATCAAGATCATAGTTGCGAAAGACTTCAGCAGTCTGCACTGCAGGGCTGCCCTGGGGGGGTGTTTGGGACCAGACTTAAAGCGACGGTTTTTCTGAGAGGCCAAAATTACATGTCCTGCTTAAATCACCCTGAAATAGCACAGCAATACCTGCGAGGATCTGCAGGTATTTCATCCAGCAACTCTAGCCAGGGGTACATTGTACATCACAGCTTAATGGTCAAACGCATGTAAAACACAACCGCCCCCCCCTCCCCCCAACCCTGCCACAATTTTTATTGAACTCTTCTATCCATCACACCTCCAAGCTGTCTGTCAGCTCTACACTTCACAGGTGATGTGGCATACAGCTATTGCTAAGAATCTGGCCGTCTCTCCCTAAGGCAATCCGCGGGCACCGCAGAGGTCTGTAAGAGGTCTGTAGGAGGTCTGTAAGAGGTCCGCAGAGATAACATGGCCAACTTATCACCAACGTTGGTCACAGTTATATGCCCCAAAGCTGCACGTTTGCTGGGTAATGAAGGAGACAGGGCTTATAACCTGAGCCATGAAAACGGAAAAAGCTGCCGGCTCGAGGTCTGAACCGTGGAAATAGCCGAACAAATGAGCCATACGCAGGAAACCAAAACTCTGCGTGGAAAAAGTGGAAGCCTTTACGAGACACCTCTGCTGCAGAGTAATGAACAAGGCATGCAAGGCAAACCGCCGAGAGGAGGATACACAAATCGGAATCATTTTCCTCCTCTGACTCATCGATTTAGAAAGATTAATTACAAAATACAAACGTCAAAGGCCGCGTGGTATGGCAGCCGTCCATTTCGTCTTCACAGCAAATTGATTCAGGAGAGAAAACGTCGTCTTCCAGCAGGGGACATCTCAGGTTTGCTCTGTTACATCACATTTCCAGCCGCCTGCTAACCTTGACTGCACTCTATACAAATGTCAGGTTGGCTCTAAGAAGGTTGGATTTGTGTTTTCTGGCACATTCCTGGTTTTTTTTTTTTAATCTGAACTCTTCCACACATGCCCAAAAGGTTCCTTAATCGCTAATCGCTAGACAACACGCTGTGGCAAGAACTATTAAACACGCGAGCGGCAAATGTGTGACTCCCTAGTGAAGTAATAATAGCAGATTGACTGAAATTACTTATTGTTATAGAGTGGACAGGCAATATTAGAGTCAGAGTGGCCATTTATAGAGAAATACTTAGGCAGCACCGATGGGATTGGAAGCTTATTAGCAAAACCCACACACCCACATGTGTGTGGATCTGCTGGGGGTTCCTCTGGAATGATTGCATCAGTAAGTGGAAAAAAGGTGTAAGGCAGTCAGAAGCCGATCTGATGAAGATGGGGTGGTTCAGCAGATAGGGAAAGAGTCGCCTGGACTGGTGATTTTCTGGAGGAAGAGCATGAGGGACCACCGATTGGGATACACATGCTCACCTGACCCAAGGAGGCCTCTTTCATTTTTGAGAAACGGTCACAGCTTTGGTCCGTGTCACTGGTGAGACATTAATCACTGATGGTGACCGCCCCTTTGGCTGGCAGTGAGAAATGCATGCAGGGAGAGGCCAGCACAGAGTCCCCCAAGCACCCACTCAAATTAGACATTATTGGTCAAGTAAAGTAACCAGATTTTCTTGTTGTGGTTAAATTATAACTGCAGTGGACGGTAGTTTGCTATTATCATATTAAGACCGATTTTGAAGTCTTGAATCGTCGAAGTATGAAAGGACTGATTTGGTCATTCTAGGGTTAAGGACTCCATCCAGCTTTCAAAAGCACCAGTGTTGATTAGTCCATGGGGGGCGGGGCAGGTTCTCTCAGACTCTGAGGCAGCGCACACTGTGCCAGGCTGCATTTCAGAGCTGCCCCTTTTTATGCCACCCCCTGACTCACACTGATTCATCTCCCCGTCGCTGCGAACTCGTTCACTTCAGAGCTCAATCATGTGATGCAGGGTTTTTTCGGGACTGAATCATAGCGGATTTCATTATTCTCGGGCAATCTGGCGCATTCTGAAGACATCTCCATATCTTTGCCTTCTTTTCTTCCTTGCTCCTTCGATTACATGGTTTACGCTTCAGAGGACGCCCTCCGCGGCGTCAGAGAGACGAGCCCGCAGGTACTCGTGACCAAACGCACACCAACAAGCACCCTGCCTTTTTCACAGTTTCCCTTCCCCTCTGTTCTATTTCCTCTTACCTCTCATTTCCGACTCGGCGCCGAGGCCCGACATTCTGCGGAATTAGGTCTCCCTGGGGCCTGAAGCATCACTGGGACTAGAAGATGTATGTAGCTACAGAGCAGTTCAGAAGAGCTAAAGAAAGACATCACAACTGGCATTAACAATCTGAAGTCTACAATAATCTTTCCATCGACACGCAGCAGGTCGCACGGCCATGGAGCACATGGTAACCTGGAGCACATGGCAACTCGTAACCTGGAGGTTGCTGGGTCGAGTCCCAAAAGGGGACAGGCTGCAATACCCTGCAGGGATGTACTTAACCTAAATTTCTGTAGTTAGTCTCTTTGGTTTAGAGTCAACTAACCAAATAAACGGAGGCTGAGTGAAAGCTTACGATAAGCAGCTAGCTTTGGCTTGAGCTGATAGATACAGACACTCAGTCTTCTATTTTTGTGAGAGCCAGTACAGAGGCACTGGTTACCATAGGGATGCCCAGGCTGCGTAAAGGTGGGGGCACACAGCACCGAGTGCAGTGGGGGGTCATGAAGGTCACTTAAAATGGGAGCTAGGGACGCCTGTGAGGAATGTCCCACTATTTCCCCTTCCTCTGATAAGCTGGATTCTGTGAGCCAACCCCCCCCCAGCTGGCTTTATAGTTCAGAGCGAGACTTCACTGACACAGAGGAAATGTGTGTCACAGGACTCAATGCCAGATAAAATGTCCGCCCCCTGAATGCATTAGAATGAGGACAGGCATGGAAAGAGTCAGACCCGGAGAGATAAAGAGAGAGGCCATGGTGGATGAGAGAAGGGGATGAGTGACTGAAAGAAGAAGAGAGGAAGAAGGGATGCTGTCTGCTGAGGAAAGAATAAATGTACCTCGGGCAGGCCGCAAGAGTGGTTGGGGTCATGGGCTGGGGCTCTGTGTTGGGGGGGTGGCCTTCCTCGACAAGGCAGCCAAAAGAGCAGGCAGTGAAGATTATGCCAAACGAGTAAGTGACACCCCGCCGGTCTGAGCATGCAGGCGGAGGCAGCAAATGAGAATTCTGCCCAGGCGACGGTGACCTGTTTACGTCGCGCCTCGGACGACGCGGACGCCACTCTGGGCACCGAGGAGGCTCTCTGATGACGTGACAGACGCGGACACACTCCCTCAGAGAAGCAGAATGGCAGAAATAAGGCGCCAGGGCGGCTCTAGTACAACAAACAGTTTGGCTTTTTCATGTGATCCTGTGTTCTTGGTTACGACACACAGAACAGTAATCATCAAAGAGATCACGCACTGATGTCAGTCATGTGGGCCCTTGAACGAAGCTATACTGTAGCCTGATTAGAAGAAGGGCACAGGAAATGACATCATGACCACATGTGTATCAGCAAGCTTGGCGTCTTCAACACTAAACGCCGGATATGGGGGAGAATGAAGGTCCAGGTGTATCTGGGTCCAGCAATCAGCGATGTCCAGGTATCTGAGTGGTTCTCACTCACAGTCACCCAGACTACCTCGCGCTTGGACTTTCATCACCGTTGTCATCGTCGCTGTCGTCATCATCGCCCTCTTGGTTGCACTAAATAAATCCTGCACCGTGAAACAGATCATTTCAGCTGTGACTTTCTGTTTTTGATTTGCTGCCGGTTACATTACACTTGCTGATTTGATGATGGGCTCCTGTTCTTATGTGCTTCCTAACCGGCAGCGGTGAATGAGAGAGCTGTGTGCCGGTTTCACTTGCTGTCATGGTTACCAGCCACATGTAAATGCAAACATCTTTATACTCAAGAGGTCTGGATCAGCCTAAAATAAAAATTTAGTATCAATATTAAACAGTGGCAGGATTCTGCTGTTAATCTACAATGCACAGTTAAGTGACTAACCGGAAAATCTGCATTTGTTATAGCATTCATTTAAAAGAGCGTAGTGTACAGATTATAAAAGCGTAACAGAACACATTTTAAAATCTCCTTTTAAGAGCACAGTCATGTATATATTGTAGTCTTTCTAAATGAAGGTATTTGATCATCTGGCTACCAAAGAATTTAATCATTATGTGTGCTTAGGCATTACAGCCATCAAGACGTAGATTTCATAGGGGTAGTAACGATTCTAAATGAGTCTGCGCACGTACAGAACTTTCGCATCTTTTACAAAGTTACGGAAATACGAGATAAATGCAGAGGCTGGTGTTTGAGGGGAAACAGCGCCACCTTATGGTAATAAGCAGTTATGTTATGGTTATAACATTTTTCGCTTGGTTATAAAACACAAAGTTGATTATTCCTTATTAAATGTATATAATATATGCACACATATAATACCATTTTGTGTACTCTTAAATGTTTACCAAAGTGCACAGTCCGAATATATGTTGTCTTAACACCCGGCATCACACAGCAAATTAAATGATACAATACCAGAAAGTCTATCCGGACAAATAAAAAATTAATTTTACAAGACATAGATATACAGGAATTTACACTTTAAGGTCAAATGCTTGAAAATGATCGTAAGGCAAATTTTCGTTCCGCATTCATTCACGAAGACTTTTTCATGACCTAAACATTGTGTTAAGAAGAAAATGGAGGACACTTCCGACCGTGCGAAATTTGTCAAAAAGCGCTCCAGAAGGTTTGCATTTAATCACATTGTCCATACAAAAAAATTATGAAAGAATACTAGGTCAAAGACAAAGCATGAGATGTGTTCAAACTGAGTGTGGGTGGATGATACAGAACCGAACAATGGAATAGAGGGCCAAATTAAGAAAAGGCGTGACAATGGAAAGAAAATCAAACAATCGGACATAATGGGTTTTCGCCTCAGAAACGTTACTTACGCACGAAAGCAACATGTTTATCTATTCCGGGATTTCAGCCACATTCATCATCTAAACCCTTCAGAAAGGCGGAAATATGCTTCTGTGACATACTTTCGCACATATACCATACATATACTTATGTCTTAAGATAATTACGTTCTGCTACAATAACTGACAATTTGCGCTCCAGAATCTCCCGCAAAGGTTCAGTAATATCTATACCTGGTGACTTGGGGGGTCATGCATGGCGTTTGACTTCTTCCTGGGGTTCATGAACCTGCCCTTGAATTTGTGTAGTGGTGCATGAGCTAGGTGTATTATCAGCTCGTAATGCTGGAGGACCATGAGGGAACAATGTTTGCACCATTGGCTGTACCTGGTCCTGCAAAATGGCCTCATTTTCCTTGGCCATTACAGGACCATGCAGAGCCATCATTGCACCTAATGGCTGCCACAGGATTCCAGTTCATGCAATTATGGGCTCCCAGTAATGTGCAACAGCTTGAAATAGACATTGTGGTTTGCAGGCATTTCTCCAAACATAAACTCTTTCAGATGTAGGAAAGAGGATGGAAGTTGACTTATCAGAACATAGTACAATGATTTGTGATCCTTACAACATGCTACAGTATGCATCTTTGCACACTGGCTGTACACATAACAGGGTTCAAAATGTTTCTGAAAACTGGGCGCAAATTTAACTGGGTCCTTCACAGCTTCCGTTAGCTGCCTCATGTTGACTATCGGGCCTCTTCTTCAGCTGAAACACACCGCTAATTGACATTCCCTCCAAAGTGCCTGCCTATTGTACTTGTCTTTCTCAAAATAATTTAGGTATTTCAAAGTTTGTTCTTTTTCATAAGGTATTTCCATAATTATGTCCATATCTATTACCACATAAACATCAGGTCAACATAAAAACACCATTTTATATAAAAACAACATTAAAATGAAAACAAAATCACTCGTTTACCCAATAAAAATACATACTTTGCTTGAAATTGTAACTGAGAATTGTAACTATGTATGTAGCATTTGTATAATGGTTTAATTACATGGTGGAGTGAACATACATTTTTGGAATCTCCGTGTTCTTCCAAATAAAAGAGAGTCGTGAATCTTTCACCGAGTGCCTGGGTGCCTCTGGAGGCTAGAAAAAAAATGCTGAATCCGAAGCCTCGTATATCCTACGATAAAATACATTTTGTAAAACCTGTGTGTCGTTTGTTCCGACTCAATGGTACCAAAAAAAAAGTTAATAAGAATGTGAAAATACAGGAGCTTCAAATGCCTGATAAGTAACAAGCCAACAGAAGACCACTCTGGTAGAGACCGTTTTTTTTTTGTTTTTTTTTTAAATGATGGTTTGCTCCAGGGTCAGCCAGACAGGCAGGCCTATTACGATATATTATGGACTGGCACATCGCCGCATAGAGCTCCAACTCCATACCTCCTCCCCTTAAAATTTTCCAGATCCCACTCAAAATTCATTTCTGGCTACCGGCCTGATTATAGGTACACGATGCATATTTTCCCACTCTTTAGACACGAATGTTTTATTTATGCCGAGATTACTAAGACTAACCACAAGGGGGGGCTGTTTGACAGCATGTCGCGGCAAGCCGACAGATTGCGGACGTCACAGTTCACGTCTTCTGACTCACATTTTACAGAAGTGTCTTTTCAGGTTGTTGTTGACACAGGCCTTGTGTAACTCCTCTCATGAATTAATGGGGGCGGACATTATCAAATACGCATAAGTGTCAGACAAGGTTGTTACCAGGGTTGCATGCTGTGGGATGTAATATCAATGGAGTGAGCTACTCACCATGGTGGAGATAAGTTTTGGGGGCAAGTATTACTTAAAATGCTGACAGAGCATCTTGTGGCCTTCTGGGTGTTTTATAAGCCTGACATTTTTGCTGGAAAAAGTATGTTCTCTCATCACTTGCAGGAAAGCAGAGATACATCAGCAATAACGTCAAACAGCTGTGGTACGGGATTGTCTTACTGGCCTTGCTCGTACGGAAAGGTCAGGCGTTCTGCTATCATGCTGATATATAATGCTGATGATGTCACCTGCAACTCTTCAAAACCTACCTTTACTATCCTGCTGTACATGCTCACCCCAACAGCAGGGGGCGCTGCTAGACTAATCCGGAACGAACTCAAACGGTTGTCTTCAATCAGCTGAAGAGCAAGACACCTGCTACACGAGATCCGTGGACGCCTACACCTTTTAAACACTGTAGTTCTTTAATGTCACTCAAAATGTGACATCATCTCAACATATCTCATGTGAAATTAACAAGGAAGAATTAAAGTGTACTGCACAACTCCTTATGTATATATTTATAAATTAACTTCTTTTAAGTTAATAAAGTTAATTTAATTATTTTAAGCATAGGGAAGATGTAACATTAAGAATTATTTAATGAAGTTATACTGAAAGACAACAGTATTAGTGTATTAATGTGTATTATTATTATTATTTTTATTTATTATTATTATTATTAATAATAATAATAATAATTTTAGTTTCATTCCCACTACCAACCCCCAAACTTTTTCACTGCAAGTTGGAGGACCACTTGCAAGGCTGGATGCAGTTTAACATCATACCCAGGACACTGGGGAGCGATTAATCCTGAGGAACATTCTGGACCCACTAACAAGTCATCCATTACTGGAAAACCTGCAATTAACATAATAATAATAATAATAATAATAATAATAATAATAACAGATATAACTTTATTGATAGCCACAGGGAAATTCTTTTTTTTTTACCTACTCCATCTTCCTCTTCGTGTCAGCAACAGCAGGCTTGGAGGTGAAGGACAGCCACTCATAGCGGCACCCATGGAGCTGGGGGTTAAGGGCCTTGCTCAAAGTCCCACAGACACAACTGGCGACCTTCCCATCACAGGCACAGAGGCTTAGCCTTCATAATTGTTACTGTTACATATACAATTTGCTTTGTATTCCATTAACCATTTATATACTGTGAGCTGACACCGGGATGGACTATCAAGTAACATCCCCCAGCACCACAGCGAGTTCCAATACTCGTCGACGGGAAGAAACACATCACTGGGCACCGGGAAATGGCTCCATGAAGACGGGGCACCCTCCAGCTTCAGCTCTGCCATTCCCTGCTCTCCCATGACTAAACCAGTTTGTTTCCTGACATCATGTGGCCAACCAGCAGCCTCCAATACCTCCTGAGGAAGACTCCCCCCCATTTCCTGTCTGGACTGATAGCCCGGCCCGGCATCTTGTCATTCACTCCTTTCACGTGGGATCTGGGACCCACTCTCATCTGCGTTAAACAACTTGTGTGTCATGCCGAACCAGAGGACCTCCCCGAAGACATCTTACACAATTCAAACACTACGTACAACTTTACGAAAAAGCTTGTTTAAGAAAAATAACAAAATCTTACCAGCCTTCCCAATCAAATTTTGAATTTGTTCCACGTTTTGTGAAAACCATACATATTCATAAGGAGAGTGATGGGCAAAATAACAGCTCATGAACCATTTGCTGTATTTTTTGACCCCACTAGATGGTGCTCTTGGTTTGCTTTGTGCCCTGTTTTAAACAGGGATTGCCATCTAGTGGGGTTAAAAAAAATACAGCAAATGATTCATGAGGCATCATTTTGTTCATCACTACAAATACGCAACATATAAATTGTACTACTCACCTGAATCCGTATGTGATTAAAAACCTCAGAGAGCGTTAGAATACTTCTGAAAGATAATGACAAATCATGTCTGAAACAGTAAGCAGACAGCTATTAAACACAGCATCATATTAATCCAGTGGTATTTCCTCATCTACGACCCCATCCAGGGAAAGCAGCTGAAAGATGGATGGATGTATTTCAACAGACAGCTTGAGTATAACACTTTGTCATCTATTAAGGGACGGGGTTTAAAAAAAAAATTATTAAAAAAAAAAAAAAAAATCACCGTATTTTTACCTTTTCTAAGAAACCCGGCATCAGCATTATTTTATGACATAAATGTCACGGTATTAGAGGACTGGCAAAGGACCATCTAGCCGTTTTAATGCATGTGGAAATAACAGAACATACACTGATCCAAATAATCCCTGTGGGAACCTTCAAATTTGAGTTTCCACCAAGCTAAGCCTACAGCTAGTGTTGCCTAGTGCCCCTTTTATCATGAAAATGGAGGGATCATTTGCAGTCTGTGATAAAATACTTTCCATATTGTAGCATCACATTAATTAACCTTCAGTCATCTTCCACCGACTAATACAACTAATTTAGCCAGTCGAGAACCAGAACCTTCCCACTGCATAGACAGGTATTATGTCAAAATGATCTAATTCTTATTTTCCTGGCAATATCATTTTGTCAGACATTTTGACAGTAAAAAGCTCCTGGATCAGAGTGAGGCCAGATCTCCCGCAGCTGAGCAATGAGGATCTGAGTATCATGTTGTTCGCAGCTAATTCACTGGATCTCGTCCATCTACAAGCTGACAGTTCGTTTACTCCCACGTGGACAGAGAGACACTAAACCGCACAGCGCAGGACAAAAGGAGACGTCAAGACGATTCAACACGGAGGTTCAGTGAAAACAGCCTGGACACGGCAGATTAAAACGTCATACCTTTATTCATACACAGTATCCTTCATACTACAAACAACAAGAAACAAACGGATAGCATAACATGCGAAATGAAAGAGTACAGTGGGTTAAACTGAAGGGTTGCTTTGATGCGAGCTGACAACAGTGAAAGTGCAGTGATGTTGGGGGGGGGGGGGGCGTTTTTTAAGGGGGGTGAAATAACCAATCCCAAAACACTTTTTTAAAAAAGTGTTATTATCTTAACCAGTG
>JAODKC010000048.1:3046126-3060450 GCA_026777985.1 Mormyrops attenuatus | reverse complement strand
CCCCCCCCCCCCCCCCCCCCCCCCCCCCCCCCCCCCCCCCCCCCCCCCCCCCCCCCCCCCCCCCCCCCCGACCGCCCGCCCAAGTAACCATGCCCAAAACAGTTTTGTACAAAAGTGTATGATGCTTCACGAGTGTGTTGATCATTTCAGACTCAATGTAATTCGTTCAACAACCCTGGGCCAAACGAAGAACGTGGGGGTGCAACCCCTGAGGGGCAAGAATCTTGGTTCAGATTAGGCACAGAGGCCCATAGATCCATCCCGAAGAGTGCAGGCCTACCAATCCTCATAGATGTAACGTTTTTGTAGATGGACATGTCATCCTCGAGATGACCTTAGTCGATCCTATGCATGGGAATCTTAACATGGGGGAAAATACATCAGGTACAAAATTACATGTAAGAATCGCTCTGAGAGAGGCATCCCAATGGTGTGAAATGCTCAGCAGGGTCTTCTAGGAAATCAACTGGGCACATTCCAGTCTGTTTAACTCCAGAACCTGTTCACTGTCCCATTTTGCATCCAGGGTAGGACCCCTCATTTTAAAATATCAGAGCGAAAATCACCCATTTGATGGAATACACAGTCAGTCCTGCTTCGTGAAGCAAGCATGTGATTATAATTACATAATGATTTATTAGCGATAAAGAAAATCTACGCATCTCCTATTCCCTTCCCTATTATAAAATTACTTTAAATATAATTCTCCTTAAACAAAATGTGATATATAATATAGTTTCCTTTGACTTTATGAACAACTATAAACTAAGAGGTCAGTGGAAAATCAGGTTTCCTTGGGATGATTAAGACGCCAGTACAGCGGCAGTGTGATCTGGAGATTACTGTGACATTTCGCCTTCACGTACCGAATATGACGCTCTTTCAAACTGCCAAAGGAAACGGTCTAACACAGTCCTGGGTGCATTCAGTCAACACCATTAACAGTGACAGTGCAGAAAGAAAAGGCTGATATTTGTGCCTTAATGGTGACAATGACAACGGTCAGACCATGCTGCATTGTACAGAGACGAAGATACAGACATGAGGCATGTCTACGGACCAGACTGGTCGGAGAGCTGGCTTTACTTACATTAATGGTCCCACAACTTATTTTTGACGTGAATATATGATGTTGAGGACAGCGGGAGACAGGATTGTTTCACCATCTACAACAATCCAACATGTGACATATTGTCCAAATTTTCATTTAAGAGGACACATAAAAGATATACTGTTGTAAAAATCCCCAAAAAAATCCAGCAGTTTCTACATACCGATTTTGACAACCTTTTTTTTTGTGGCATGTCTCTACTCCCTTGACCATCGGGACCATCTACAGCCCCCTACAAACAGGATTCTGCTCAATGGAAATGGATAGCGTGATTCCATGCACATGATGGGAGTCAGAGCAAGTCCATCTTCAGCCAATAAGATGCAGAGAAAGCCCATCTTCAGCCAATAGGATGCAGAGAAAGCCCATCTTCAGCCAATAGGATGCAGAGCAAGCCCATCTTCAGCCAATAGGATGTAGCTTAAGCAAAATGTGTCCAAAAAAGAGAAACCCCTCACCTCTTACCTGAACAACTGGACATCTGTAATGGGCCTATAGATCTTAGACTTAAACCACTCCAGATTACAGTCAGGGTTCCCTCATCCTGAGTTTCCTTATATGGACAAGTTTTATTATGCAGCGTAATAAAAGCATGTTTAACTCAATATAAAAACTACAAATTGCAGGATCTCCTGAAACAACCTGTATGTACAAAATATTTAACAATATTAACTGGTAACATGGAAAAGGGCATGACAGATAAAGACAAACTTCATAAAAAAAAATTACTGAAAATAATGAATCACAACATTTTTTCGTTTAACATTTTTAAAACAGGATTTTCATAATAGAACACATTATTGAGTAAAATGATGCGACGGCTGTCTTATTTTAAGTTAAGTGTCATTCATGCCAGGAGGAATTGCGCATTAACTTGAAACACAAGCATGCAACAGGAACCCGCGTGGCAAACGCACAGATACTCCATAGGAACACCTCTGCTCATGTTCAACAAAGCAGCGCATTTTCAAGGAAAAGGGGCTGATTTTTTTTCAGTAATGCACCAAAAATGAGTTCCTGCCCTTTTTTTACGCAACGCATGGGAGTCTCATCCAGTGAGACTCAGTGGGACATAAAATCATCGCAGCAGCAAACATAACCTTAACAATGCTATTAAACATATGCAGGATAAATAGAGCGAGATATGGTTAACCCGGTAAAAAAAAATCAGGTTTGATACATTAAAAGAAGTTAATGCAGTTAAATGATCGGTTTAAAAGGCTAGAATACTTTGTAGTATATTGGTAGGCATAACAATTAGAACCAATTGATTCCAGTACTTTAAAGGGTTCTGCTTCTGTGTGTGTGTGTGGTTGCATACACTAATGGAAGGGGCTTCTGTCCTACAGGTGCACCATGCCAGGCAGACCAGTAGGTGTCACTACTCTACATGCTGAATAACCAAACCATCAGAGCTTTGGGCAGACGTAACACTGGAGGGGCAGTTTCAAAACAAATAATACTGAAGTCGTAACTTCTGCTGATTCCAAACAAAAAAATATGACAGGCGTTGAGACAATGAGAGAATCCCACCAGCGTGAGCGATGCTAAGCAGAAGGATGGGGCATCAGTGATGCAACTGGTGGTGTGATTCAAACAGGCGGCGGGACAGACGTAACAGCAGCCAAGTACTGGCCACTAAGCAAAGGTCTCAGGTGTCAGGTTTGTCCAAATAAGATGGAAAATGGAGGTACATTTTAATTCTGTACTTTTTCCAGCTTGACTTGATGACCTTTCCGAAACCAGATTTGGCCACAATGCACATTAGTAGCATTAGTTCTCTCTCCCCACCTGTGGTCTAGATGTGTGCAGGATCATATAGATGTCAGAAGACACACCGGCCCTCATACCACGCTATGGAGAGAAGGGTGGACAAACTGCGGGTTGATGTAGGAGAAGCCGGCAAACTCGCTCTGGTCGATGTTAGAGATGACCACCTGGTCTGGTGGGGTCAGGACAGGCTGGGTGCGTGTGAAGAACCTGTCGAAGTTCTCCGCTCCTCTGCCGCACTGCAGAGGGAAAGGAGAGGTACCGTCAACCAGAGGCAGCAGCAGCTTCCCGGGGAAGAAAGGAACCGGATCAGTCTGGACGTGGATCAGAGCAGAAGCAAAGTGGCCGACTAAAACAATCCACACCATCCATGATATATCCAGTTTTCCTTTGCATCACTGAGTGTTGACCAAGAAGATTAAAACAATGAGCAGAATCTGATGTTTTTGTGTTTCGAGGGAGATCAACGGGCTCTGGCTTTCATGGAAAGTAGCACTGACTTGTAGTGATGGCCAAATGAAGCTTTGTGAACCATTTACTGTATTTTCTGACCCCACTAGATGGTGCTCTGTTCATAAAAGTGCTCAAAGCATGCCCCAAAGCAACCCAAGAGCACCATCTAGTGGGGTGAGAAAATATCGCAAATGGTTCATGACTATAATGGTAACTGCAGTTTTTCGCCCCGACCCCTGAACATGCAGACAAAAGGTAGTGTCAAACTGTAGCCCAGCTAAACTTTTCATGCTACTCCACTTTGTGCCACCATCTCCAAGCCGAAAGGTTTAATTCTTACCGATGCCATCGACTGGCCCGCTTTGAGGACAATGTTTATAATCTACAAGACAATGGGTTGCCAACCCAAATGGAGAAAAGAATATTTATCAAAGAGTACCAATACCTAACAGCAGTATCCTTTGAAAATGTATTCCTGGCAACATTCAGATGACATGGTTAGCAGCTGCCTCACGCTTGGAATGGCATTACTACAGAATCCCACACTGAACGTACCACTTTGGGCTTGAAGGGAGGCTGGATCTCTCGGTTCTGGAGCCGATCCCAGTCAATTCGGCGGAAGAAGGCGTGGTCCCTGATGTCCCGCTCGCCCTCGGGGCCACAGCCTAGGCGCTTAGAAGGGTGTTTGGTCATCAGCTGTGAAGACGGATGAAGGGTGGATAGGCAGAGAAGAGGTTGCATCAAAGATCACTACAGGCGCAGGGACTGTGGGAACACTGGAAAACACTACAGGGACAGGGACTGTGGGAACACTGGGAAACACTACAGGCACAAAGACTTTGGGAACACTGGGAAACACTACAGGCACAGAGACTGTGGCAACACTGGGAAACACTACAGGGACAGGGACTGTGGCAACACTGGGAAACACTACAGGGACAGAGACTGTGGGAACACTGGGAAACTACAGGGACAGGGACTGTGGCAACAATGGGAAACACTACAGGGACAGAGACTGTGGGAACACTGGGAAACACTACGGGCACAGGGACTGTGGGAACACTGGGAAACACTACAGGCACTGAGACTGTGGGAACACTGGAAAACACTACAGGCACTGTGGGAACACTGGGAAACACTACAGGGACAGAGACTGTGGCAACACTGGGAAACACTATAGGGACAGAGACTGTGGCAACACTGGGAAACACTACAGGGGCAGAGACTGTGGGAATACTGGGAAACACTACAGGGACAGAGACTGTGGGAATACTGGGAAACACTACAGGCACAGAGACTGTGGAATCATATCGGTCATATCAGCAGGGACCGTTGCAATTTAATCAGTCAGCTTTATCCATTTCTCTTCAGTGGTGAAATTATTTGAGTTATCATCTAGTAGTACATCTACCAAAAAAGAATATCTATGATTTTTCGCTCAAAGCAGTTGAGACTGGCTCAGTTGTCCAAAACCTCTTGTGTAACTTGCTCAAAATCATACTTTGATTCTACTGGAAATTAATTTCAAGATTTCTGTTAAATGCCCTGTCTAAAAACCATCACCACATATTTAATATTTTAATACTCATTTTAATATTACTGGCCGTAAAAATTGGAAGTATAAAGTTTAATATCTTAAGCCTACTTCTTTCCGCTGGAGTCAATCTCAGTAGTCTGTCTAATTTCTGTCATGGCAACACGAGCTAATCTGTTGCTAGGAGATGAGCTTCACCAGTCAGCCTTTGCAAAAGATGTTTCATATCTTTTCAAATTTATCACCAAAAATCATTACCAACCTGAAATAACGGCATAATTACTATAGAATGATCTCTCCTGCTCGATTTCTTTTTGCTCCTTGAAAATTTCATGGAACCTGAACTTAGCACTCGGCTAATATAAACATGTATGAAATCACAGTGCTACTGCATTCCATACAAGAGTTATACGACTCACCAATATTGAAGCTAAAAATGAACAAGCTGTGGCGTCTATGACTGACATATCACACTGAGCAGGAAATCCGAACCACAAACCACTAACACAGGAACACTAGAAAAGCCCCAAAGCTACGCCGCACAACACAATCCAGTGGAAAATATTTACGAAACACTGAGTCTCAATGCCATGGGCGATGCCTGGCTTAGACCTTCAGATAACCACCTACATTCACACCCGTTTGGCCGTTTGTGATTCACTGGCGGTTTTATGAAAATGAACCAGCAGATTTCGTATTGTAAGTAAGAAGGTGCTGTAGGCTGTCACTTGTTTTAGCTTATACAGTGTGTGTATAAGCTAAATACAGATTACTTGTGGGGCATGATACCTTGAGTGGACACTCATAAGTCCCGGTCAGTGAAGCAGGATAACTGGGCAGAAAGTCTGGTGAACCCGAGTAAACAGGAAGCAAGATGGGTAAACTGATCAGATGGCAACTTGAGTTGACTTGAACTTGATAAAGAGAAGCTTTTGAAGTAGTACGGCTGGGGGCACAGGCATGGCGGAGGCGAGAAACACGTACACCTTTGCAGATGGATACAGCTTCTTTCGACATGGACTTGGGGTAGGACACGTTGTGCTCCATGATGGATTGGAAGAGCTCGTCCTCATCCTCACCGTCAAAGGGGGGCTACGAAAGCAGAAGAAGCCACTCGGTATACAACAGTCTCACATTCTAGGCTAGTGTTTCCCATTCCAGTCCTCGGGGACCCACAGACGGTCCACGTTTTTGCTCCCTCCCAGCTCCTAGCCAGTCCACATTTTTGCTCCCTCCCAGCTCCCAGCCAGTCCATGTTTTTGCTCCCTCCAAACTCCTAGCCAGTCCACATTTTTTCTCCCTCCCAGCTCCCTGCCAGACAGTCCACGTTTTTGCTCCCTCCCAGCTCCCAGCGAGTCCACGTTTTTGCTCCCTGCCAGCTCCCAGCCACTCCACGAGTACTACAGAGAGCCAGGTGGGATCAAAAACATGGATTGCATGCAGATGTCCGAGGGCCAGATTGGGAAACACTGGAGTAGATAATTGTCATCACAGTGCCGTGCGCAGGGCCAGGGGGTGGAGCTTACCTGTCCTGCGAGCATCTCATACAGCAGCACCCCGTAGGCCCACCAGTCCACCGAACGGCCATAGGGCTGGTATGCAATGATCTGCCAAGGGTCACCATGGAGACAAGGTCAGAAAACACAGCTCCACCACCTCAGGTGTCACATAGGGGGCGCTGTGTGGCTGAGTGGGATGGATGCCGGTTTAAATCTCATCGCTAGCAGAGTGATACCACAGTTGGCCTCCCAGTTACTTTAGGGACTGGCTGACCCTGTTTTCCCAAAAATGAACAATGCTTTGGATGAAAGTGACTGCTAAATAAATAAGATGCAAATTTCAGCCAGTCCAGCTCAACAACACATCCCTGGACTGTATCTCAAGACGACTAAACGCATCATAGCCTGAGCAGTTACTGCTGTGAAGCCTTCAGCTTCCTGTACTGCAGCCAGAAGAACCGGTGTACTGGCCAGCAGGTGGCATAACAATTAAGGATCTGCAGAAAGAACAGGGCCAAATGGGTAGCAGTACGGCAATTTAAAATTGGTACTGCATGGCTGAAAAAACAATTAATATTAGCAATGGCAAAACAGTGATTCCAACTAAGTGTGCCAATTTAGACCGAAAAAAAGTGATTGTGTCCCTCCTACACACACCTAAAGTTGTGAAAATCTAGGGAACGTGCTGTCCTGATGAGAGAATTAACCGGGGAGCGTGCGGTCTCTCGCTTCACCATGCGTGAGAGCTCCCAGCCCACCAGAGATGTCCCTGCCTCATCAGCCATGCAAACAGAGATGTGGCTTCCTGTCTGTTCATCAGATGCCCCGGACACCCCTTGGCACATGCAGCATGCGCCCATGCAGGCTGGCTCACCTCGGACTCAGACGAGCCGCACGCCCACGCCCAACAGATATTTGCAGACAGACTAATGCATTTCTTGGGAAAACTGAAAGGTAGATGCACGGGGTCACATTTGCCCCTGGTACAGGGACCTTGCACAGCCTATCTCTGGCCATCTGGTAGATGTGATTTACACGTCCCCGAAGGGGAACACAATTACAGATGGGGTTCGGGCAGCAGGGGGCTCTCACAACAGGAAGGGGTATGTAAGTGCGTGTGTGTGATTTTCACGCTCGCAACTAGGGAAGGAGCCTTCAGTCATCTGCTAGCAGTTGAAACCTGGCCCAGTAGACTCTGCACTGCATGTGTACCACAGCGCCCCCCGATTCTCGCCAGCAGGAACAGGCTGCGCACCTCAGGGGCGATGTAATCCGGGGTTCCGCAGAAGGTCCGCGTGATGACCCCTTCATAGACGTTCTCCTTGCACATGCCGAAGTCTGCGATCTTTATGTGACCCTCCGAGTCCAGCATGACGTTGTCTAGCTTCAGGTCCCTTGGCGGGGTCAGGGTGGGGACAGGGTGGGGGCGGGGTCAAGATGACAGTCGCATTCCACACGAACGAAAAAGGGCTTCTGTTATGTTCATAAGCATAAAATATGACTTAAGTACAACCACTGCTAACATTGTCAGAAGTGTTTTTTCTGGTAAATCAGATGTGCTTCTTGGAATCTGGTTGCCTTCCTTTAGAGACGACCATCTAGGCAAAGCAGCCATCTCACGCCTACCTGTAAATGATGCCTCTCCTGTGTAGGAAAAACAGCCCAATAGCGACCTCTGCTGCATAAAACCTGGAATAACAAGCAAGATTCACACTGACTGACTGAACAGGCGAGTAGAGGATGGACTCAAGTAATTAAAATCTACACAGATCCAAACATTTGCTTTGGGACAGTCCACTAAGAGGAAACACCATGTTAACCGTATATTATTTAGGGTGGCCGGTCCCCATTGCGGGTTTGGCATAACTCTGCAGAATGTAGAGGGAGATTCTGGGAGAAGGCAGCTCTCTTACACGGCCTGTGGCTCCTTGAATTTCCCCACTTGCTGAATGTGGTACATCAAGTCTCCCCCATTGATGTACTCCATGACAAAGTACAAACGGTCCTGGCGGGGACAAAAGGTGGGTTAGCCTCTCACACAGTCTCTGACACTCACACACACACACACTCTCATACACTCCCTCACACACACTCTCTGACATTGTCATACACTCTCTCACACACACTCTCCGACACATTCACACTCCATGACAAAGTACAGACGGTCTTGGAGGGGACAAAAGATGGGTTCGCATCTCACACACACTCTCTGACACATTCACACACTCTCTCGCACACGCTCCCTGACACACTCACACGCTCCCTGACACACTCACAGGCTCTCTTGTACACACTCACACGCTCCCTGACACACTCACACGCTCCCTGACACACTCACACGCTCTCTTTTACACACTCACCACAGTCTGGAAGCAGGAGTGCAGCTGCGTCAGGAAGGGCGGCTTGTCCCTCAGTGCCAGGACCCTCTTCTCCACCATGGTGCACTCGACATCATCGTCCTGGATCACCACGTCCTTCTTCAGGATCTTGATGGCGTACAGCTCGTCTGTGGACTTCAGTTCTGCTAACATGACCTGCAGGTGCAAACAGCAGGAAGGAGGGGGTCCAGCACAGGGCAGCAGGACAAAACGTCCATCACACATGGCACTGAAGTCTACTGGTGCTCCTCTGAGCTGCTGATAGAACTATGATGGGCTCAGCAAAGCAGCCAGTCTTTCAATACGAATCACGAAGCTATTTTGCCCTAAAAGGACAAAACACAGTAACTACATCGACACTGAAAATTACATAAAGGGGCTTTAAAGTTTTTTGACTGTCCACCCATATGTATAGCTGGTCGGTAAATGGTAGTAGTTATCGAAGACAGAGCATGGGTGATCTAAGATAAAGAGATAAAACAGACTCAATTTTGGTCATAATTCAGTTTCGATAAATTGTGCAGTTACCGTGTTTTGCCTTTGTGTGGCAGCGTTGTGGATCTTGTCTTGGGCAAAGATGTCTGGCTTTTTAAGAAATGTGGGTGCACCTGCAGCAGCACCGTGAGAAGCGCACCTGAGTGATGTAAGGGCTCAGGCGGGGGGGCTGGTTACCTTGCCAAAGCTACCCTTCCCCAGCAGTGCCAGGAAGTGGAAGTCGGAGAGGGAGACGCGGTCGAGGTTGTTGTAGGCCTGGTTGTACCTCCTGTCTTCCAAGGGCGTGATCATCTTCTTGCCAGGGCCGAGCTTGGCCTTCTGTGATGAGGAAGGCAGGCAGGCACGAGTCATGAGAGCTGGAGTGACACGGCGCGGGTGCATCCCGCATGGCGCGCCACCCGAGTGCCGCCGGGGACGAGAACCCAAAACGGAACACCGGCATTCAGTCACACCCAGGTGAATGGACACGACTTAAGCTCTCACAAGGTGCCGCATGTGTTCCAGAACCAGGAGGTCCAATAACCTGAATAAGCTTCTTTGAGGTTTAGTAGAGACCATTGCCAAAGGGATTTTGCCAGATGGAGTGACGGCCGTATCTTTAAGTTAACCTTGTTAACAGACTATCCACCTTTTTGCTCCCTCCCAGCTCCTGTTCTGCGAGTCCCCAAGGACCATATTAGGAAACACTGTATTAACCAATTACACAGAATCTTTAGCTTTGTATGAAATCTGACTGGCTGACAACCTAGACTTCGATCGCCTGCGCCACAGTATTGCCCCATGCTGCCCACATTCACTGTCCTTTGTCGACAGCCTGCGTCACAGGTCACCATGGCAACGGCTCGTGTGTGAGCACTCTGGCTCTTACTCATCACTGTCAGATACACGTGGCACACGCACCATCGCGGCTCGTAATCAGTCTCACACACACATACGGCTGCACTTGGATCCATCGAGAAGCTTTTCATCGGCTCTCATTTGAGTCATTTTCCATCTTCTAACTGCTTCCCTTGATCAGCTTCATGGGACACCTGGAACCAATCCCAGGAAGGCGGGGGCAGAAGGCTGGGGACGCCCCAAACGAGACACCACACACACACACACACACACACACACACACACACACACACACACACACACACACACACACACACACACACACAGTCATACTCCACGGGCAGCTCAGCGATGTCAATTGCCCTGAACGCATGTCTTTGGACTGCTCCGGGCATTCTGGCAAAACTAGCAAAACGAGCAAGTACCGAAAAACCAGGAAAATATCTGGCACACAGCATCAAAAGTTGTCAAAAAGGTGTTTGTTTTGTGGGGATGTGCCCAGTTTTTCAGGAACATCTGTCTTTGTGGGGACATATTCTCAAATATTTGAGCCCAAGTACATACACAACCACACCAAGAGAGCAGAAGACAGCACACTAGCTAGAAATCCTGGACCCTCTAGCAACGTGTTACCCTCACCCAATTTTACATATTCCCGGGCCCCTGTAAGGTGTGGGGCCCCTGAATTTAGAGGGAATCTGGGCCCCTGGTTCTATCACCTGAACATGCACTGTCTCTGGTTGCATAATCGACAATCATAATACCATCATGAATTATAAAAAATGTGCAAAACAACCAGGACAGCTGGCTGACCAGGGGCGCCTCCTCCTTGCCCAGACCCATCAACGGAGGTTTCGCTCTCTCTCTCTCAGGGGAGCCAATTAGCCTGGGCTGGGATCGCACATGTAAAGCATGGCAGAGGCGGCAGCTGAGTGTGACTGACACACAAACAAGCTCGCCTCCCAGGCCGAAAGCACCAATTACGGCCCCTCGCCCAGGAATCGCGCGGTGCGCCCGCTAGGTGACACAGCCAGAAACCCGGCGGAGCAGCCAGCAAACTGGCCGACGCCGCGGTAACAGAGAGCGTAAACCGCGAGGCCGCCGATCAGCCAAGCGTAAAAACCTGTTTGCCTGTCCGCGACGAAAGAGCGCTTGGCACGTTCGTACTGTGTGGAGTGGAGACCGCAAAACAGACTCACGTGGGAGAAAAGGTGTAAGGAACAAACAGAACCGTTAAAAAAAACGCCAAAGCTGGGACGCTAGCTGTACAGAGGATGCAGGGTGACAGCTGCTGGCGGAAAGCAGCGCGATAATTTAAAACATTGTTACTGACTCCCCCTATCTGACATCTGAGGCCCCCCAGCAGCCGCCGCTCCCCCGCCCCCCACGCTGCCGCCACGCAGCCTCACAGGAGACATTCTAAAAGTCCCCCCCACAAGTGACAACAGATAGAAAGAGCCTCTCTGAAAGTGCCAAGGCCAGTCAAGCCAAACTCTTTACTCCTGGTCTCAGTCTGATCGCGGATGTTTCAGGGCATTGAATTAAAGGGCGCCAGGTCAGTGATGACATCACCAGTGGCATTAAAAGACAGTTGCTGATACTTCTTGAGCGTGACTCACTATTTGGTCAATGCAAATTTTTGGGGATCAGTGAGACAAATCTCAGCCTAGTGCTGCCCCCTTGTGGACACTCTATAACCACTACCGATAAAGACAGCAAAAGTTGTACCCTGAGCTGTTCCAAGTTGTAAGTTCTCTTTCCTTTGGTCAATTCTAGTACTAGCTGGTTCTTCTTTCTGTAAACCCAACCCATGCACAGCATCTATTTGTTAAGGTGGTCACTCAAAGAAATCAAGTTGAGGCATTCTGGGACTGAACACATGGCTTTCTATAGTCCAGACTTGCAATGGACTTATAGAAGCTCAAGACATGGCACCAACATAGACGCTCCTCAGAATTATGGGTAATGCCCCCAAGGGGACATGCCACACCCCCTGGAGTACATGCCACACCTCTCAGGAGCACAGGCCCCTGAGGGTGATAAAGAACCATGCACAATGTGCTTTTGTTACCTGGAAACACCAGTGGGTGCTGGTGCACATGCCTGTCTGTGAGTGTGCACGTGCCTGCAAGTTTTCACGTGCACACGCACAACTTTCCTGTAGTTGATCTACAGTCAGTCTGAGTGTCATTAAGATGCAAGAAATTTTAAAGCTTTATCCAAGTTAAGCTATTCATCATTTGCAGACTGGTTCAGCTGGCTGTAGTCAGGAACCATGATGAGAGACATTAAACAAGCAGAAGGAGGAGGAACGAGAGAAAGGAAGAGATGAATTAGAAGACAGGAAAGAGGAACCCCTGGAACGAGGCAGGAAAATAAAGACGAGAAGAAGAAAAGCTAGAGAGAGATGGAAACAGATAGAGTGAGGAGGATGATAGAGTGACCGGGGGGATTGATAGGCAGTGCTACCTTAAGGAAGTGGAGAGTGTTTTGGCATGCCTAAAAGAGAGAGAGAGAGAAACTGGAGGGTTAGGGACACGTGGAGGAAAGCAGGACACCAGCAGGGCCTTCAAGAAAGAGGGACACACACGTCACATGCGTAGCAGACACGTCACGGCCCATGCACACCGAAGGGAGACCTATCACTTCTGGTTCAGGGACGTTACACCCGCGGTGCCTGTGACAGCACAGGGCTTCCCGTGTCCCGCCGGTCATTAATATATTCTGTCGGTGTTCACACAGTCTGGTTCCCATGGTTACAAAGGCATTCCCTGAATGGCACGACACTTCGATATCGCATGGACATCCGGCGAGCGCCGAGGTGAAAATATTAATAAACTGGCAAAGCAGCTGATGTGTAGATGAGCAGGTGGCATCCTCGAGGGGGGAGAGTAATATCAGACCCCCGGGTCCAAACCATGGGCTCGAGTTCACGGCATCTCTCCGTTTTATCTGCTCTGGTCACGATTCAGTCATCCATTCCGGTGCCAGAAACTCTGAAGAACCAGTTTGGGTTCTTCGCTTAATGGTAACCCCACAAACATCAAGGTGGGGAACGTCCCTAGTTCTCACCATACGGGAAGTTCCTGTGTGAGATTTGACACAGATTCTGCCACTCAGAATTCTGGGAAAGAAATTTGTAGTGCAAATCACCAGCAACCAACACACGAGGTACGAGTCCCTGTTACTTAAACAAACAAGAATACATCATGCCATATTACTTAGTGTCAAAAAAAAGTGATTTTTGACACCTATAAGAAATTACAGTGACAGAAACATTTACAGCAAAACCTAAAAATCAGCAAGACACTGCAACATCTGTCTCTCTACAGGTGACACACAGGGGTGGAGATGCTCACCTCAAACTTCTGCTTCAGCTCGAGGTTCCCGTCGTTCACGTCCGGGATAGGTACGTTGTAGTACTCTCCCTCCTCCTGGTTCAGCATCTTGTACCTGAGGTGCAGACAACCAGCGTTGCGTTTGTACCACAACCTTCATTCATGCTGCTTTACTCCTTGGCTAAAAAGCAAACAACCAATTTGTACTGATTGTCCTGAGATGATGTATGTGAGGTGTCCATGATGCCATAAAATTCGCAGTTGGTAAGTCTGACATAACTAAAATCAAGGTTTAGAGTTTAGAGCTGAACAGAATAAAACTGGACAGTATGTCTATTTAAAATGTATATCTGCAGTCAGCTCACTGGATACACAAGCAGGATGAAGAGACTAATGAAAAGCTCACTTCCCCTGTAGGGTGTACCTTATCTGTTAGCTTAATGACTGGATAACTTAAAAGCCAATGAGAAAAGGGCTACACTCCTAATTAGCTCTGTGATAGGACAGCTTAAGAACCAATGAGATTAGGAGCTAGTCTAGTACCAGAACACGGATTTTCTTTCCATTTATTTCACTTACTTCTTCTGTCCCCAGCACTCTTCTTTTACCAAATCCAAATATTTCTATTCAGCGATCCAAGCACTTTCCTGCTCTCCAAAAACCGATATGCTAGACTATCATCACCAAACAAAGGCTTCACGTCATTTGCTGAGGCGTTTTGCACCTAAGCTGGGATTTTCCACTGAAATGTGCCTATGAAAGCCCCTGGGCTCAGCTACACTCTCATAATAAAGCGACCCTCAGAGATCACTCTCCACATCCCACTGACGGAGACCCTCAGAGATCACTCTCCACATCCCACTGACGGAGACCCTCAGAGATCACTCTCCACATCCCACTGACGGAGAC
>JAODKC010000048.1:3001095-3044044 GCA_026777985.1 Mormyrops attenuatus | reverse complement strand
TCCAGGGTGTCCCCTGCCCCGTGCACTGCAATGAACTGGCATCCTGTCCAGGGTGTCCCCTGCCCCGTGCACTGCAATGAACTGGCATCCTGTCCAGGGTGTCCCCTGCCCCGTGCACTGCAAAGAACTGGCATCCTGCACAGGGTGTACCTTGTCTTGTACCCTGTGTTGCTTGGGATAAGCTCCAGGCCCACCTACCTTAATCAAGATAACTGGATGGATGGATGGCGTTTACAGCTCACAATCCAATGTTATTGTCTCAAGATTCCTAAGGTAGTGTTTCTCTTGTAGCATGTACTTGTAATAATGGCCATGACCAGTAGAGGGAGCCCATTGCCTTTGCTGTGACTACAGCCGGTTATTGCTGTATCCCCGGGCAGACTGGTTTTTCGACTAAGGTACAGCAACATTACTCAGGTATCCATATATTGCATGGCGCTAATTCGACTAAACGGCGTCCCTGAGGCCAACAGGCAACGCTAATGCAGCTGCAAGAGTCCTCTGACCCGTCGTTTCTTTTTGCTCCAAACGTTGAATTTCAAATCCAACATCGTGTGGATGAGTACATTTTCGTTCGGCCTTTTGTTGTCGCCATGTGGGAATCAGGTGGGGCGGGCTCATTCTGGAGCGTGTCTTAGTAAATGAGGAGTCCCCTCCCAATGCACTCCACAGTCCATATCATCCCACAGTGCGATCTGGGAAACAAAAACAAGAATTTTCTCCCCACAACCGTTGCTTAGATACAAGGTCTGAGAGAGCCCCTCCTTTCGTTTCCAAAGATTTGGCTTGAGACGACAAAATAGTTTTCTGATCTGGCTGCCATTCAAAGAAATTTCTTTCAGCCAATTACAAAAAAAAAACTGGAGGAACAAAATATTGCTTTAGATTTCATTGCTTAATTGCTGCAATTTAGCTCTTTTGCTGAAGCAATTCTCAGCTCACTTATCACAGTAGAGGAAATTTCTGGGATTTGAACATGCAGCCTTCGAGCTCCAGTAAATTTTAAGACGTTTGAATTCATCGAATTCAAAGCTGCTTCGGATAAAAACACATTACAAGCACAGTGAGTTATCACGTACAATTAGGAGTACAGTTAGATTATATTCAGTTGTAATTTCTAGTAACGTAATTGTAAGACATATTACATGACATCACTAATGAATCACTCCAATTGTAAACTTTGACTCAGATGTATTCTTCGGAAACGTGACCTTGTCTCATGTGTAATAAATAATGAACCACGCTGGAATTTTACGCTGTGATATTTTCTGTCGTTCATTTTTCTGCCTGAAACGCGTACTCCCTGCGCTCCCACCAGAGGGGTCACAGAGATTCATCTCGTCTAATTATCCACGTGTTCTCTGGCTGCGAATTACTCACTCGCTTCCGAAGCGGAATTCGCCAATTACCGAGCCTGAGTCAGTCGCTACTGACCTGTCGATCACTTGCGGAATGGGCGGGACCTTTGGATTTCTGCACCAATCAGCTGTCCCTCACTCCTGCCTTAGGAATTAGATTTTCCTTTCATTTTCATTTTGCGAAAATGCATATCTTACTAGTGATGGGAAGTTCGGTTCAATATACAGAACCGATTTTACCGAACCGTTCGATTCAATTAATCGGTTTGGGGGGGGCCACTTCGTTCCATTACTTTTATTGAAACAGCATGTTTATTAATATCTTGCTTTTATTAAAGTATCGGTCAGCTCTCATGATTGTGTATCGATCACTTCCGGTCTAATTCAATGAAAAACAATCACGTAAATAGGCTTTAGTGTTTAACATATAAACGAACAGCCCGCTCCAAAAGCCAGATAAAATCTCAAGTACCTTTTTGCAAAAATATCTAAAATACCTTCATTACAGGATAAAACCCAACACCAAAGCCACACCGTACAGAATAGAACAAACGGTGTCGGCAAAGGCATATTTACTAACTGGATCTCTTAACTCTCGAGCATGCTTTCAAAAAAATCAGAACCGGTCACTCTATGAGTTTTGGGTCTCATAAAATTTGCCGAGAAACCTCTCAAATCGACCTTGCCAAAATACCGAACAAGTTGGAGAGTCACAATGAACCGTTTCAAACGAATGTGCCAAACTGGCTAACGTCGGGAGTTAGTGAGCCACTGCCACCATGTGGCCAGGCATGAACACAGCACAAACACAACCCGATTACGTATGCGGAGGGGCACTGAACACACATGGCTATAGACAGTCTATGAAAAGCAAATGTAGGCGAATTTAAAAAGCTCGCTATGTGTTTTTATACGTTAATTTGTCAAATACTTCTAGATTTTTAGAATCTAAGATGTGTACCTGTACAACGTGTGGTTCTACAGAAAGGTCGATTCTTTTACATTTGAAAACCGGTTTGACCCATTCACTGAAAAGAACCGGTTCAAAAGAACGATTTGTCAGACATCACGATTTTTTACTCCCCCCGCTACAGCTCACAAAGCCACGCACTTAAGAATAACCCAAGTGAAACCGTCACCTAACTTCACTTGTTCACCTCATTAATTCTTCCTCACAACACAAGTGTCAGGACTGGGGGACATCGCCGTTAACGACATGAATGTTTCTCATTTTCCACACAGCTGCTATTCAATGTATTTTGTCAAGGTTGCCAGCTCTCCCACATCTGACGCTCATGCGTTAAGACTCACACGCCCACGCAAGAAACCTTATGGCAAACCTATATTATTCCATTATAAACCCAAAATTAGCTACGTCAGTAGTTGGGGGACTCTGCAAACCCTACAGACTATTTACAAGACAATAAAATTGTTACAAGTAAATGCCCGTGCGTGTGTGTAAAAGCAGAGTCACTGTGTTACCAGGGTAGCGTTTGACTATAAGGTTTAATGGGTTAAAAATGAATAAGCGACCCGATTACCAAACTCTCTGGGTGTAACTGCAGGTTAAATTCTCTCTCGATTTTCAAGTAATAAGTCAGATGAGGTCTGCTCACATGCAGCTTTACTAAAACTCTGCACTGAAACGCACATGGAAAATATATATTTTACACTGGGGATAACAAAAAATTCTGTGGTTCATGAGAAAATGCCACGAGGACGTTTCTTCTGTGAATATAATTAGGGCTGTACAGCGCAGAGTCTAACACAGAATCTGGCAAGTCCAAGACTCAAATACTAATTTTTCTTCCAGTTCATCCATCATGCAGAACTGCTTATCCAGCACAGGACCATGGTGATCTTGGACCCATTCCCAGTAAGCACAGGGCACCAGTCAGGGGGACACCCTACCACACATTCTTTCGGGTCAGCTCTCAGCAAACACCACCTGATAGACCTTTTGATTGATGTAATCACACACGGCTTTTTGTCATGGCACCCCACCTACCCAGAATGCCTCCTCGGTAACATCAGTGCAGGCATCCCTGAGAGGGCTTGCCTTAGATCTCAGGGGTATTCTGATTAATGACTTCGCTGAGCGTTAGCTAATTAGTCTGATTAATAGCGTGTTCCACATTAGCTACGGCAAGTTTATATGCTGGGTTTCTCCACATGCTGCATGATGTCTTTTGTTGAGAATGCACACATCCTTATCTTACATCTCTCGCTCGCTCTCTCTCACACACAAACACACGCATGCGTGCGTCCAGCAGGCTTGTGTTGGGAAAATAGGAATTTCTTTCACTGCTGACCAGTGCTGATATGACATAGACCCAATTAGAGTGATGTGTCCGAGGCTCACGTTCCATCGCTTCAGGTCAGCAGCAACCTGCAGCTCCCTGACAGACCACCACGCCCACGAGATGCCCACGGCGACCAGCGCCGGGTGGCCCCGCCCACCTGTCACATGCAGCTTGTCGCCGCTGACCTCCGCCTTGAGGAAGAGCCGCCCCCGTCGCTCCGTGTGGTCCGTCCCACACAGACTGGGCACGTTGGTCACACACTGCTTATGCACGTTCATGTCACAGGCTGTGAGGAAGCAGGACACAGACAGACAGAGACAGACAGACATGAACGCTCGATTATGACAGGCCTTTCAGAGGGTCGTATAAATGCTCATTGTCATTTTTAAAGAGCATCTCCTGTACTGGTAATTAGCGGTAATTACTGGTGGCACTTCTGTTATTTCTGTCTACCCCTGGCGCTCTGTTCCAAAAACACCCTCCGGCAAAACAAGATGTTTATTAAGCATCCGCCCCGGAGGAGAGGAAACCTGCAGATCCCACCTCACGGCGATAAAGCGGCAGTCAGGAACGCCGCAGCGCGCCGTGCCCAGTGCCATGGCAGCTGAGCTGGCAGAAAATCCCCCCCCCGACCCCCCTGTGTGCAGTAAACGAGCCTGGTGCAGTTCAGTCACGGTGACAGCATCTGCCCTGGGATCTCTGGGGCCGCTAACATCACCGAAATGTCAGTTCTCGATCATGGAACCATCATGTCTACAAAACCTGTGCGTCCTGTATGAAATGTGATCCCAGAACCAGGGTGTGAACCAATGTCCTACCAACGCCCCACCCTGACACCTATCCCATGACGCCCTGGGATCGGTAAATGGTTAGAAGCCTCTCCCCCCCATTTCTGAGTGCCTGGTCAACATGGAGATGGAGGTCGTAGATTGCGTGAGTCAGAGCGCGGGGCACTGCATGAGTCAGAGCACAGGGTTCGAGTCATTGATGGCTTTTAGGTTGTAATAGCTTTTGTTTGTCCTCATCTGCTATTTGTGTAATTAACAGCTTCACTCTGGTTTTTTATATGCATGATTTTATCAGAACTGCATGAGTCGTTAATCCTGAAGGATGGAAAAACGTCCAGAAACACACTGTTAGGATTTCAGGCTGCTGTTTCATTACGAAGTGCATCTGGCAAGTGTCTGGCACACATCTGATGGCAAGCGTCAAGCGGGAAGGGATGCAGATCAGATGTGGCGCCTGCTGGGCCACATTACGACGCCGTGCTCCAGACCCTCGACCAGTGCAACACTAATAATCTGGTCATGACCTGAAGCTTTTGCATAACACATGTTGGCGTCTTGAGATCAACTTACCAGCTACTTACAACGGTTATAAATTATTCATGGCCTGGCAGAGGTAGCTAGAGTTCACCTATATGCCCACGCCAAAATACTAAAGGCTGAATTTTGCTGACTGGCAGTCAGCGGTACGAGAGGGTTTCACAGCATCTTGGGTTATTTCTGGTGCTTTTCTCAAACACCTACCTGAAAGGGGTATGGTGGAAGAATCCACCTTAAAGGGACCCCAGTCGAAAAACTTGAAGCTGTTCCCTGGATTTTGATTCAAGTTATTTATACCCACATTCATCGTAACATTTCCAATATGTCAAAGCGAAGTCTGTGTCTGCATTGTAGGTGCGGCTCTGATGATGAAAACGCTGACAGGAGACAGAGGAAATCCTGCTCAAAGACCTCTGATCAAAGTGACAGACTCGAAGCGCATCTTTGTTCACATCTATCAGGAAACGTGTTGCAGGAGCGAAAACGCAGCTCTGAGCCTCGCGGCCGCAACGGCGGAGCCTCACTCACGTTCACATTTCATGCCCTGGTGGATGAGCCCGTAGAGCAGCGAGCCACAGTGGTCGCAGAACGTCGGGCTGCCGTAGGTGTGGATCTTGAACTTGTGCTTGCTCCGGGGGTCCTGCAGAGGCAACGGGGGTGGGACAACAGATCTGAAACAATCTGGAGTCGCAGAGTGAGAGACCCGTGCCGAACCACTACCGGTCCAGTAGGTCTTTAGGTCTACACAAGATGGACAAAGAACAGCACAACTGCTGAGGCAGCGAGCCTTCAGCACAATCGCAAGACCCATTCCCTCACTTGAACCTGAAACTTTCTGACAGCAAACTAAGCTCTCTGCTGCGGTCACCAGATTTCATCAGGCTGTTGGGATCTTTCAACCACCGCCTCAGAGTTAAAAAAAAAAAAAAAACCCTGATTTTATGTATAATATTTCTCCGTTAATGGTTGACTAAATGAAGAATTAAAATAGTTAAAATAGACAGAGTGTAGAACAGAGTGCGACGGTAAGTTGCGCCGGTACCGGCGGTCGGTGGGGACATGCCTGGTTAGTTAGCTATTCTGGCGTACTAGCTGCCTGCCTGCGTCAAATGCACGTCGCTCCCCTTCAGCAGCAAGTTCTCGCGGCTCCCTGACAGGAAGGTGGGGGAAAAAAATTGTCAGAAATAATGCAACTCTGAATCCCCACCGGGTCTGGAACGGGCCTGACTGGAAGAGTGGAGACAACTTTCTCTAAAGCGCATTAACGTAGGTGATGGAGAGACACGACAAGTATAAATAAACATGTCAGCTGGGTTCCAACAAATAACATCCTTTCCATTTTTCTTTTTAAATCCAGCTGTAGTTACTCTGAATGCGGGGGCAATTATCAGGGTCCGTTATTCACCACAGCGCTAAAAAAAATCACACAAAGGAAAGGGAAAGCTGTTAACAGTGTCCTACTTACCCCCCCTCCACCCCCACCCTCACCAAGGAACTGACAGAAAGTGCAAAAGAAAAATTCAGTAAACCTCGGTGGGTTCAACTCCCAGTTGTACTTCCTGCTAAAGCAAATTCATGCCATTGTTGGGTCATTTTGGGTGTTAGACATTACATTCAGGCAATAAGGAGGACACCCAAACATGCCTAGAACCAGGTGAACCCATAATTTAATTGTTATTTTCGGTCCTTAAAGTCATGATCACCGCACAGCCAGGATTCTGCTACAGTGAGGTACATGTCGTACACAGTGACATTTTTATTTTCGGTTCCAGGAAGTTCCCAGCGGAGCGGGTCTCGGTGATGGTGAGGGGACATGCTGCGGGTGCCGGTGTTCCTCCGAGGTTCAGAGCACGTGGTTCCGGCCAAACCACACGCCCGCTCGGCTTCCCCGCAGACACAGGTGTCAAAACAGCATTCAGGTCACTTGCCAAAAGACAGCTAATGTGTGTGACCCCTGACAGAACTCCAGGCTCCTCCCAGTATGCAGTGCACTTCTCAGAGCTGTACGCGGAGGTACCATTCTTGCAAACTGGCTTGTACTGGATTGCTCTGCCATAGTGATAATGGCTGTCCAGAAAAGCCAACAAGCTTTAATAGACAGGAAGGCACGTATCACCTAATGCTGACAGCAGTGCTGAAGTCAGACAGGATACTGAGATCAGACCCATCAAACATCATTAAAAGCTTACAGACTCTTAACTCTCTGGCTATAATGTTTGCATTGGCAAAATTCTGGCTAGAAAACACAAAGTGCCTCTTGAACATTCATTCCTTTCATCACATTCTTGTTTACGTATCTACGTCGATCGGCTTGTCCTCGTTTGCCATCTTCCCAGCGACAGCAGCCCCACGTAGGCAAGACGTCATGCTTTTGACACCTTCAGCCACCCAGTGAATATACATTTTCAATCACTTGCACTCATGATTTGCACATATCTGTAATGCATTAATTAGCACCGTCTCCAAAGGCACATCAGCACTGAAGAAAAATTAAGTCCTTGCTTGCTTTACAGATTTACTCTCAGATAAACTATGTTAAGATAACAAAAAGAGA
Source organism: Mormyrops attenuatus (assembly GCA_026777985.1). Taxonomy (NCBI): domain Eukaryota; kingdom Metazoa; phylum Chordata; class Actinopteri; order Osteoglossiformes; family Mormyridae; genus Mormyrops; species Mormyrops attenuatus. Next base: position 3,036,504 of record JAODKC010000048.1, on the reverse strand, counting down.
GTAAATTCAGGAAATGAATATGATCATATTCAACGATGTGATGCACTACAGCAGTGTTTCTCGAACCAGTCCTCGAGGACGCCGAAGACAGTCTTTGCTCTCTCCCAATTCCCTGGGAGTACGGATGTAGCATAAATGTGGACTGTCTGGGGGTTCCCGAGGATTCGTTTGAGAAACACCGCACAACAGTTAGTGTGTGTGTGCGCCACTCATTTTATCGCAGGAAAATATTTTGGGGAAAAAGACAAGTTGGTTGAATAAAGTATATAAATAGGATAATCCTCAAACAAAAAATAGATGTAGGAGGTCTGGATTGGGTAAAAACTGCCCGTCTCCACTCAAGCTCACGACATGACCGAGTCTCGCCGATACGACAGACGCGCATGCGGGAAAGGAACATTACTCAGCAGCATCTCGCGGACACAGAACGCAGCGCCAGCCTGGTGCAGTGGGCGGGGCGGCGCGCGATCAGAACCCGACGGCTCGCGGACACTGCACCGACGCGACGCTTTGTCACGCGGCGAATAAAAGCGCTTTAAAGGGGGAGGACGGCATGAAAGAGTATGTTTGAACAATAAAGCAAGGAGCTATTAATTGGACAGGGTGGCTTTTGTCAGCAGACACAAAGAAAGTACTGTGGCATCGACAGCACCGGGGAACCATGCCATTTCAGCACCTGAGAGACGGAACAAGATGGACACTCACTATAATCACACGCGTCCCCTATTCATTCCGCTCCAGGTTTTTAATTCCAGCCTTCATTGCTATTCTCTGCTTGCACTGTTGCTTAATTATCATTAAACAAACAAACTCAAAGCCCCGAAAATACATACAAACAATTAAAAAGGTTACTGAGGCCTTTGTTTCTGAACGAAATTTAAGAAACCTGCGCACGCCTGTGAAAAAAAATTAAAAAGAGTTTAACGATGGAAATACTCTTTCAATCCTCTGCTAGAGGTTTTTTTCTTGTGAGATACACAGATTGCAGTTTTACTGAGTTTCCAGACTCACCGTTGTATTATTAGTTTAGAACGAGTTACTGACAGAAACACGTTTTAATCGGTAACTTTTAAAAACACGACACAAACATTTAAATATTAAATTACTTTAAAACTTAAAGTGTTTTCAATGTTTGAAATGTACATCTTTTTGAAGCAGTAGCCTATTATGAAAATATGATCGTCCCTCCGAGTTACTGCCCATGTAAATGTACGTGGAACCGTATGATAATTCTTAAAAATCGTGACAATGTTGTCATGGTAATGAAAGTTTGAACCAATCAGCTGCAAGCTTGAGACCAGTTAGAGAGACTGAGTTCTGAGATTATAAACGTGATGAAAATGTAAGATAACAGTTTTTTTAAAAGAGAGAACTAGTACAGCCTATCATAACGAAACTGACACTTTAACACAGATGATGAAAAAATAATATTTAAAAAGCAGTTTTCAGTTTTGTTTCACTGGTGTCTACATGAGGCAGATGGCCAATTGTGGAGCGAGGCACCCACACACAGCTGATACCCCAGAACTGGGGGCCAGCTGTGTCCTCCCCCCAGCTAAAGGCCAGGTGAATTATGACAAAGCAGTTACTATTTTAAAGGATATAGTCATGTCCGTCAGAAAGAACACTTATTTAAAAAAATAATTAATTTAGCCGACATGCTGTCCTTTAAGGGATGTACTTCAAATGCAGCAAAGTAATACCCATAAAGAGAAATGCTAGCTATATTTCAATAAGGAGAAAACCTATTGAACCTAATGAAACCTGTTATTTAAATGTAAAAACCAACAAAAGATGACAGAGAGAACCAGGGGCATTTCATTAGAGACGTTATCAATCACGTATACAATATGAAGGGAACGAAAGCTCTTTGTTCCCTGAAAGCGAACAAGTGTCTCCGACGCCCTGATGAGTGGGAGCGCCGGGCGGTAACGGGTTCATGGCCCCAGCATGATAGCTCAGGGTCAGTCAGCCTACGGAACAAGCTCCGCGCTTCGAGCTCTCAACGCCGGGTTGGGGGGGGCGGGAGGTTTCATACCAGCATGGCGCCGCTGTCAAGGCCTTACAGAGCGAAGGCGGCGGCGGCACCTTACGGGGGCGATGCTGCTTCGGGGAGAGCGGCGCGGAGGATCCGGTTCATGGCGCTTGGCGTTCAGAGGCCGCGAAAGCGTTCTCCGTGAAATAAACATCAAAAGGCGGTGGGCATTAGCAAATCAAACACCTCAGGGTGCTGCTGGAGGCGCAGAGCATCTCCTACACCATCCAAAGCGGGAACTCTAATTAGAGGACATCTCCTCCGGCTGTGCATAATTAATGGCTGGCAAACACTGAGACCTCAATTATAGCCTGGATCGTCTTAGCTGAAGCCCAAGGGTGTAGATTTGGGTATGGATGGTAGGTACATGTCTCTACCAAGTCTATGGGAGTTCCATGTGTGTTTGGGGGGCGAGGGGGTTCAGGGATGGTCTCTACCGATGTTGAACCCAAATCTACGCTCTGTGTCTAATCCCCGTGTTTAATAAAGGCAACGGGGGCAGCTGATTGTATAACAACCTGCGCTAACTAAGGTCACACCTCTGACTGGAGGAAAACAGGCTGGACCATAAGCCACGACATGACAACGGGGCTCTTTCAGCGTAACGTCGACCCAGTCTGGGGCAGGGGCCTAGGACACAACCTCAAGCCGGTCTTTGGGAGGACCGGGAAGATGGAGGAGAGGAAGACAGTGCCAAAGTAATGGAGCTTAAAATAAGGAGATAAGCAACAGAGCACAAGCTACTTCACAGAGAAGAGTAGAATTACACCTTCAGGATCACTCTAGCGGACATTCAAGCCAAATGTAGGTCAACTGTACATAACCACCTTAAAAACCATGTTTTTATTCACTTATATCCTTGACTGTGTGCCATGACATTTAGCAGAATAGCATAATTGAAGTTCAGATAACACTGCTTCAGTCCTGGAGAAGGTAAGAGAAACTATGTATCTCTGCCAGGGACAGACGGGGGCTTCAACTGCTGCTGTTACTTCATTAAAATTCATTAAATTAATTTAATTCATTAAATTATTAATAACTAAACCTGGGAATGTACAAGACCGCAGTCCACTGCTCACCCTCGGGTCTGCAGCTCCGCTGATCTCGCGGCAGACTGACGGGTTAAGCGGAATTAACACCGCCGTCACCATGACGACGGCCAAATAGAATTCAGGTACTGTGTTTTTTTTTTTTAACCTCTGCGGCTCTCCCTTGAGATGGAACAACGCTCTGGGTCATCTGTCGAGCGTGGGTTGCCCAGCAGACATACCCAGTAAATCCTGAACAGGAGCAATGTGAGAACCTGAAGGTGTATGTGGTCATGCAGACGATACCCATCTCTGTATGAGTATGACAGACTAAAACGGACGTCTTAAAGCTGTAGGGGCTGGATTATGGAACAGCCTCTCCATTTCTCACTGCCAGACCTAGTATTAGTACATCTTGTCCTTATACAACTATTTTCTTAACCACACATTTATTGCTTTTCCAAAAAGATATGGGATTCGAAATGAAGGGTATTATTTCAAAAATACTCTACCTAAGATTGACTGTAGGTGGTCAATACTCCAAAACTATACTACTATTAACTCAGCAATACTGCAATACTCTGCAATACTATCCATGCAACTTCCAATCACTTATCTAACACAGGGTCACAAGGGAACCAGCGTAGGGCACAAGACAGGGGAACAGGCTGGATGGAATGCCAGTCAATCACAGGATACACCAACACATTCACACACTATAGGCAATTTAAATACATTGGTTAACCTAACTGCATGTATTAGGATTTTGAAAAGAAACTGACAACATACGAAAGGGTCTCCCCACATGGGTCCGCAATGCTGGAGGTATGAAACAGCGGGACTCACTGAGCCACCGTCATGACCCGCATCACAGTCTACAAAATGAAAAGTCAGAGATGAACTTACCAGAAGATACCACAACCCTCGCAGCTCACTAACAGTATCTGTGGCGGTTTACGGTTAATTGAGAAGAATAGTGTCATTTCCCAGGTTAGCAACCTAAACCTTGAGTAACCTAAAGGTCACTGTCTGTTTTTAGGAAACAGGCTGAACATGATCGCATTAGGTCACTCTGCAGATCGGGGATCCCAGAGCAGACATCCTGCTCAAGGACATCCAGGCATACACTCCTGTATCCAGTGTCAAGCGGCACATGTGACCTAGACCTATTACACTCATGATGCGGAGACCTGAGAGACGAGGTGGTCATGGAGTCCGACAAGTCTGGCTTGGCTATTTATCTCCAGCCGGCGAGCCTGGCCGCTGCTTGTTCGGAGCTGTCAGACACCCCCGTGAGTGGCGGGAGATTCGGGATGATTACAGTCAGGCCCCTTATCGACCTAAGTACGCTCTTACACAACTTGTAACGGCTGTTTTAGACCAATGCTGCCGCTGAGCGCAGAGAAAGACAAGCCGCTGCACTGGAGGGAAGTTTACCCTGAATTTGAACTATGACCCTGGACAGGGGGAGAAAAAAAGTCCAAGAACTGGTTTGCTGTGATGCCAAAATAAATGACCAGTCGCTACGCACAGAAATAATTCCCAGTGGGATTTCTCTCCTAACTATACAACCAATTTAGTTACAAAGGATAATTCACAGACAGAAAAACTAATCCTTTGGGACTTCCTCTTTGTAACAGATGAAATCATAAGAACGATATACAACTTGTGTGTATATATAATCATTTTAACAAAAATGTATTAGCAATCTCAGCGCGAGGGGGGTTAATGCGTCCTTATAGCCCCCACCATCTCTGCTCTAAATCAGACACGGTGGGGGGGGGTGGGGGAGCATTCCCAGGAGAACCTGTGAGATGACTGGATGGCGTGAGATTTGCCCACATCAAGTTCCACGCAGTCACTGTGGGGACAGTGCACATCTGGGACAGGCTACATGTATCACGCTCTTACCCCACTGCTTATCCGTCCTCAACAAATCTCACAGCTGAGAATAAATCTTCTGCTACCATACTGAGTAACATTTGGATCTCTTCTCACACCAAGGTCAGGTAACTTCCTGGGTTCTGCTTCTCAATAGTCAGTGGTTGTATTTCAAATGGCAATTTTGTTATTCTAACTCCTCAACCACTGCGCCCCCTGCTGCCAAAGCAGATCTTATACAAAATTAGGAGCTCTAGTTGGCATCCAACTCCAAATCGAAAAATAGCTCCAAAAACATCATCTCTCCATCATACTTCTCCTCCGCTGTTTAAAATCAGACGTCTGCCTCTTCCTCTGGGATTTTGGGGGGGGGATCTGGGGACAAAGAGAGACAATCGTTCCTTCTCAGGGTTCAAATAAGGAAACTTCATGGATTTTATGGTTATTTTAGAAAAAGTCACAGGTGTTGTTGGCTCCAAAGCCAAATAGATCATTCCCAGAAAACCCTCACTAAGCGGAGCAGTCTTGTTCTGCAGGAACACCCCGCACCAATTTAGCTACGCTACTCATCTCCACGGACCTGCTGTCGGCTGTCTGGAAGCAGAACCGCCAGCTGTTCTGGACCGGACTCCCTTTGAGTGGAGGTCCAGGGCAGGCCAACGTTTCAACTCCTGGCCGAAACCATCCAAGTTGAGTCCACAAGAGCATAAAAGCCAGAATCAGTTATTGCTGGACAGGATCCGCTGCTTGCAGATCGTCACTGAGGCCCAGCTGACCTCACTGTACCACCCATACTGATGAGGGCTAATACAATCTCCTATGATGCACCCTGATAGACACAATCCAGTCTCTCCAAAGAACAAGAAGACATGCATATATAGCACATCTCCATAGTCACCAGCTGATAACATAATTAAACGCCTCTTATTTTCAAGTTGTGGGGGATTGTGTTTCATTGTGTTTTTTTTTTTATCCTAATTTTGCTTTTCTATTCATCAGCTCATTTACATGAGTATTAAATGAAGGCTTATCATGTTACCAAATTCCCAGGTATTACATTTTGGCTCCACTCAAGCTGCTAATATGCAAGTCTGCATAACTGGTATCAAGCAAGGAGAGTGTGGGGGGGGGGGGTGACATACATATGCATTTTCCAGTGTACTGTTTACTTTTTATTAGCACTTAAGATTTGATCAAAATAAGGGGGGGGCTCCCTTTTATTGCTAATGTCACAGTTTACTTTCTGAGGTAAACACACGGTGTTTACGATAGACAATATGCAAGAAGGGATTCCTCATCAGGAGAATCGCTTCGCAAAATCGCATTTGATACACAGTGCTGAGTCCTGATTGTGCATTCTCGCATGATTCTGGACCATCGATCCAAAAACGGTACCAAACATGACCTGGGTGGGCACTGACTAATCATAGTGTGGAGGACTCAGTCTGTCAGGAGCCAAAAGAACATTAATGCAGAAATGTGGCAAGCGAGACAGAGTGATGTATTTATACTGAAGCATCTCAGCGCTGTGCATTCTGGTCACTCTACACATCCTAGCCATGCAACAATGTGCAACTACGCGCTGCTCTCTCCCACTGATCGGCTCCTCTCGGAGATATTCTGGCTTTTAGAGCACATGTCAACACATCTCAGATGACTTCCCTCGTCGTACACATCCCAATGTCATGCAGGTAAACTTCAGCATGGCTTCTCATAGCAGGGAAACAGGAAGTGACATCAATACAAACAGGAAGTGACATTCTTTAAGTCATGATAACATGCAAACTCGTATTTCAGTTTATTGGGGCCCTGGTTCTCTTTTCAATGGATGGTATGGTTGTCATTTTCCCTTCAATGATGAGCAAACAAAATTAATAAATAAAGATAATGGAAATGTCCTGGACTGCAGGCTAATTTACAGTCTGGCCACATTTCAAGATCTGTTACACAAATGGGCTGTTGAACGGGAGTCTTTGGAGGTGTCTGAGGACAGACTCTGCATCGCCAACCAGGCCCATCTGTCGCTCCCCCCCGCCCCCCTTTACAACCAGCTAGGCCGACCAGTACTCGTCCGTCGGCAGAAAGAGAAGTCATCAGAGGTGACGGCCAGCAGAGGTGACGGCCAGCAGAGGTGACGGCCAGCAGAGGTGACGGCCTGGAGCTTCTCTGCACGTTACCGCTCAGCCATCAAAAAAAACCTTTCTGACTCAAGACAGACCACGTTTTGCACTTCACTTCAGCTTCAAGTAATTTCTACTAGTGTTAAGAAGCTGAGCCCACAGAAAGAGTCAACGGCCCCACGGCTCTGGGCTCTTTCAGCTACTAAAACAAACACTCGCTGTATTCCCTTTAAAGTATTTCTGGCATGGTCAACAACAAAAAAAAAAAAAAAAAAAACAAATTCCCACAAAAATGTTCTGTTCCCTCCTGTCAAACATTCTAAGAATTCAGACGGCGTCCGGGTTCATCGGAAACTAAACAAACAAACGACACTTTGAAGGCAGTCCGCAGAGATGTAAAAGAGCCATTTGCCCAATTCTATTAATGGTGGATGAGACCAACTTTAGCTCTGACTAATAATGTTTCACCCCATGATATGGGATGGGATGAATGTCAGACAGACAGATAGATAAACACCAAGTCATAATTTTTAAGCTATGATTGCCTCACAAACATGTCTTCTTGCACAGTGCCAGCACTGACCACCCCACCCACAGTAAACCAGGTTGCTATTGGCTATCTGGGGGTGGGGGGTTTCCCAAAAGTTAGCCTACAGTTTTCTCATACATGCTGTTTTTCCATTGCTGGTCATATGACCTCGTCAAACGTGCTGTTATTTTACGGCCCAGAGGCACAATATTCTCCCAGGCAGCTTCACAAAGCAGCGGCCATCATTCAAGTCCCTCTGTTAAAAACCACCCAGAGGACGACTGATCTTCTAATGCTTCAACATCAGGGCCTAAAAGGGGACCTCAGGTCTTTCCGTTCTCCGGGGAACCTTTAGAGAATCTCCAAACAGTTCCTCTGTAAACATTTTTTATCTATCTGTGCTTTGAGAAGGACTAGATAATTTAATATGTGGATTAAGTACATTAAGTGGTGGGTGTAGCGGATTTGTTTAGTGCTTGATATTAGATATATGTGCATGTGTGTTGGGGGGGGGGGAACGTGTTCCCTGTCATGCTGTCCACCTCCCTAACCATGGTGCCTTCAGCCGGTGGAGCAGGAGGAGGCGCGGTATAGCGGGTAGGCGCAGCGTGCGGCTCTGCCCAGTGGGCACAGTAAACGGTCTCATGGTGGCCATGTGTCACTTTCACTCGGTTCCGCAGTGTGAGGGAGACTTTGGCTCTTATGTAACTCCACTCCTGCCCCCCTCCCTCCGCTCCCCCCATTCCCACCACCTGCTCTCCAGCCACGTCGTCTTCATCTCTCCAAAACGACGGCAAATCGTAAAAACAAGCGTAATGGAAACCTCTACGCATCCTTGGATATCGGCGGTCGGGCTGACGGACGCCGGCCGTCTTCCAAGCGGCGTCATGCGAGTACGCTCACGTCCGGCAAAACCGGGCAAGAAAAAATGGTAATCTAAAAAAAGAATCTGAGATATTTTGGGGTTTTTCGCTCACGGTGCGACGATCTGTCGGTTTACCGTTAAAACAGTTGGCGGTTCAGAGAAAATAGGCCTTTCGAGTACCTCTGTGTGCCATTCCTTTTCACATCGCAGCACCACGTGAACACATGGCACCCGCGACTGTGAGCTGAGGCGTCCCATCGGCCATGGTGCCCTTTAGGTTGCTGAAGTGTGCGATGAGAGACACTGGCTCTACCTACCTACCTACCTACCTACCTAACAAACAAACAAACACTCAGTGCAGTACGTAACTCCTAGGAATAGGAATCCCCACTTCATTAATGCTTCAGAGGAATTCAAAACTGGATACGTAATGCATTTGTGATGTTGTGTGTTGTGGTCGTTATTTATGACATCCTGCAGTGAGCACGAAAACATGTATGCAAGGATGTTTCCATAGAAATTAGTGTATGTCAGCATAATAGAATAGAATAGAATATCATCGTCATTGCACATGTAAAGATGCTCTGTAAATATGTACATCTGGATGCTGTACTAAGCATTTCTCAAAAGCTTAAGAAATAAACAGGCATATTTACTACAACAGTGAAGCCCTAATACGTATGTATTAGTAAAAAGTCAGTTTCCATCGACCAGTAAACACCAGTGTGATTGCTCCTTTCGTTCGCCCATAATTACTCTCACCGCAGACGCATACCTTCGCATTTCAACGCCGCCAAAGGCGCGGCCAGCGCGCACTGAGCGGGCTGCGTTAAGCCCTTCACAGACCAAACGCGGCACGCCTTGTGCACGCCGCGAGGTCTGCGCATCCAGTCAGACCAACAGCGGTGTCCGCTCAGTGCGCTGCGCTCGCTGCGGGGCTTCGGCGGGAAAAGGGGGCGTGGTTTTCAAAACTCTCTCCCGTCATTTCGGCTCGCGGTCAGTAGCGACGACGTATATTTCGCACGCAGAAAGATGGTACGCATGTGTGATACAGCTCTGGGAACTCAGACACGGACAATATAAGTTTTTCCTCCATTACGATTTCTGTGCCCGGTTCGGTGCCTTGTTTCTATTGATCGCGCGACAATGCGTCACAGCGCGCAGCGGTCAAAGTTCAACAAATTTCAACTTTGACCGCGGTGCTCGCACGAGCTCCCCGAGCGGCGCGCGGTACCGCTCTCGCGCCGCGCGAAGCCATAGGAAACAATGGGTTTAGGAGCGCAGCGCAGCGCGCGCAGCGTTTGGTCTGTGAAGCCCTTTACTCGCTCGTCGCGGAAGATTCATTCAAGGCTGCTAATTTTCACCAGATGGCTTGAACAATTAGCGGCATCCATGTACCTGATGAAATTAACTTTTCTGCCTTGACTTAACTGTTAGTGCGGGACCAAGGCGCAAAAAGCTGGTAGGGAATCGTAACAACTGCAGAGCGGACGCAGGAAACGAGAGAAACGCGGACAAGGAGCAGAAGATGCGCGAGAGCGCCGACAATAAGCCCTCTTTTGGTATGATAATTACATTAAACTGCTCACGTAACCTCAAATACCAACCATGAGATATTAATAATCCCGACATAATTTCCTGCATTTAATTAAAGGAAGATTAACCTTTCCTGCTAATTAGGTTTTAAAGCTTAATTATATATCAGATATAGAGAATAAATCTTAAGAGGAAACAGCGTATCTTTGGAGGCTCAGCCGAGCTGGCACGCCGGTGATGGATTCATGCTCCCCGGCTTCTGCCGGGCAGGTGACAGTAAAAGCGGATTTATTTATCAACGCCTCCTGATCTCTCGCCGCAGGCGCTCGCAGCGGAGAGCGGGGCAGGCGCGGCGGGCGGGGCTGACGCTCGGCGTCGGCCATCGCATACCCCCCCACCCCCCCCCGGAGGCCTCGCGGCCGCCCATCTGCCACCGGCTCTCGCGGGAGGACGAACCTTGAAGGCCAGTGCCATTGGCCGGATAGCTGAATGGAGGCTGTCCATTGGCCGGATAGCTGAATGGAGGCTGACCATTGGCCGGATAGCTGAATGGAGGCTGTCAATTTGCCGGATAGCTGAATGGAGGCTGTCCATTTGCCGGATAGCTGAATGGAGGCTGTCCATTGGCCGGATAGCTGAATGGAGGCTGCCCATTGGCCCTCCATATACAGACAAAGAACCAGAGGGGATTCACCCAGGAAACAAGGTTGTATGGCCTGAGGAACCAAGTACAAATCATTTAAGAGGTGTTCTACGTACTCGGGGCTACTAGATGGTCCTCTTGGGATCTAGTAGGTTTTAGGGCCAAGCACCTTGCAGGAAGTCTCTGCATAGGGAAGCAATTTAATGTCCACAGCTGGACCATTCTCGGGGGGGGGGCTCAAGACAAAAGCAAGGCTTTTTAACAAAGTGTGTTTCATGCCTGCACCCTGTTCCTATCTTTGTGTTTATCTGTCTGTTTAATGAAGGAACCCGTGTATGTGTGCACGATTGGCCTTGACAGATGGGCGTGTCACACTAGGCGCCGTGATGCAGGGGGCGGAGCCCAGTGACAGCAGTGACTCACAACCCTGTGGCCAGCAGCGGGTGACTCATGGTCACAGACAGGAGGCCTGGGCAGGGGGTGGTGCCATCTGGACCCCTCCCTCAGTGCATGTCCCCAGTGCTGGCATCTTCACGGCTGCGTGTGCGCGGGGAAGGACCGGTCCATGAAAATTAAACCAGGACTGACTGTCATCTCCGGAGCACATTGTTCTCAACCCGTCACCCACAGAGATAAGGGAAATTAACTTGGTAACCCACAGACTCATGGGGGCAGAGTCCAGACCCTGTCACATGTTCCCTCGCGCAGTAAAGCCAACAGGCCAGCAGGTGGTGCAGTTGTTCAGGCTGCAGACTGTAACCAGAAGGATACAGGTTCAAGTCCAGGGCATACTGGGTTTAGATGAGCAAACACACTATATAAGACTCGGAAGTTGTCCCAAACCACAAGGGAATTTAAAACTACTGTGAGTGTACAAATGTATCAGTCACATGATGAGGCGTCACCACATTATGCAGCTACGAGATTCTCAGGGAAAGTGAGAGGAAGAGTTACTCACATCTGTGTCAGGACCTTTGTCTGCTCCAGGGCAGGAGAATGTGACGAACTCGTGGCATCGCTTGTGGACCACAAAACAGCAGACTGCAGGGGAGGAGACAGAGAAAGAGCAAATTACCATTATGTTGCTCAGAAAACACAAAAGTGTCTTCGCATAGTTGACAATTTTAACCATATCTGCTGAACCCATTGACGAGGCTTGGCGGTTCAGCTCCTCAACCACTACGCCCCCTAGTGCTCTGATGGTGCAGTTAGCGGACCTCTTCCTGATCAAAGCATCGTCATGAACAGAACTCTGGGCAGCAGGTAAAAATCACTATTTAGAAGTTTGGGGCGGCAGGAGCCCGTGGGGGGGGTCCCGTCTCGTCGAGCTGCGATGGACAGGGACAGCTGAGAACAGGCAGCAGGGTTAATTCCCCAGTAACGGGAAGGCCAGGCCGTAACTCGCGACACTCGCACCTAGCGAGTGCGTTGGCTGTAAATAATGACTCAGAACCTCAAGCCCCAGGCGACCCGGACAATTCATCTCCTCCCAGACAGATTCCCGCAAGCCACTGCCAGGATGTACCACTTCCATTAGATAGCTCTTAAAGATATGTTTGGTTTAGAAACACGAGGCCAGAGCAAAGACGGCATGGACGGCACGGCGTTGGCAGTGAGCGGAGACCACTGGAATTATTTCGGCGGTGACAGAAAAGCACCAAGGCACAGACTTTTGGTCGTTTTGTCCGGAATACTAATAACGTTTAGCGTTTCTCTGTGGGATTTGAGTCTCTGAGACAGTTAATGTTTTTTTCAGAGTCCACTTTGACCCATACTTTCTAATAATGAGTGAGAGGTGTAGATAAACAAGAACCAGGAAATGAAATTGAAACCCAGAGGGATGGATGTGAGGGGAACTGAGTTCAAGCGCATGAGAAGCGTGAAAGCGTAGCCGGCAGTGAGATGTCACTCAGGCTGTCTGGCCCTCCCAACACAGCATACGCTGCATTTTCAAACTGCAGTGTCAAGGAAGCGGTGAAAGGAAAAGGTCGGTCCTCTTCGGAGAACCCGTGCAAGGTCCTCACTCAGCAGCATCGCCAAACATTGCTGTCCTCACTCCGCCTTCAGCTGGACCCCTCCTACAGTCTCCATGCTGCATCTGACGGGAAATAATCTCTCAGTGTTCCGCCCGCAGAACAAGCACTGATTAGACTGCTGGGCAGTTGAGCTTCACACACACACACACACACACACACACACACACACCAACGCAGCTCCATGTCACAGTGACCTCACACCTTTTGTGTGCAGCAGTGAGTGTATGTAGCTTAGAAGAGACATCTTTAACTGGTCCGTAAGATGGGACTACTCATCTCATCTGTAGGTTTTAAATGGTTGGTTGATTATGTAAAGAAATGAAAAGTTCAGGTCCAGAAAGTACAAATCCAGACCAAGATTTTATTTCAACCAAGCAGTTGAGTACTCTGTGACTGTGACACGTCATACTCAACTGGTTGGTTGAAACAAAATCTGGGTCTGGATTTGTACTTTCTGGACCTGAACTTTCCATCTCTTTCATGTATATATTTCTGTGTATATATATATATATATACTATTTATGTCATTACAGCAACAGCTATTAAATTTCATTGTACTCATGCGAGCTCACTTGCACGACGACAACTAAATGTCCCATTACTACTTTAGGGCATCAGTAAGCCCTACTACAGAGATGTGATCGGTGAGGTTTACTGATGGGCTCTTGGGGTCTTTCAGGCACTGCAGCGCCCCGGAGCCAGGCGTGTCGGAAATAGCTGGGGGCTGTTCCTTATATTTTATTATGAATCGGCGCGTTACTGAGGCCAATTGCCTGCACATGGAGAGGACGAGGACGAGACGTGCACCTAACCAGGATGGTGGTCCTGTATTGGACAAAATCATTGTATCATATGGATCAGTCATTTATTTGTGAAACTGTACCCTAAACTGTGTCTTATTTTAAATGATGACATTTTTATTGTTCTAAAATTATTTTAAGTCTTTCTTATACCGCATCCTTCCACGATATGACTATTGCATGTGTGCCCCTTGCGATGTCCCAATACACATCACACCTCCTCTCCCTAAATTTGCTCCCCTCCCTCTGATGTCAACCTACCCCTGATGCCACAGCCCAGAGTCACTCTGACCAAAGTCTATTTACACTCCGCTACCAGCAGCATGTTTTCCACTCATCGGAGACGGGAGCCCCCTGCACTTCTGGCACAGCAGTCTCTGGTCTCGTACATGAAACCTCTCCGGCGACAGAGTGAAAGTGAGACTGGGGAAATCGCTTAAAGGATTAAAGCACTAAAAGCATATGTCTAATGGCTGTTTAAAATTTCAGCACACAGAGACAGTGAATACCCAGGCTGGTAGGTGGCACTTAATCACGGCACGGAGGGCTCAGCTCTGTGGTTTGTCCGTGTAAGTTTTGCTTCCCCGTGTTTTTACATCAGTTCAGTCATCCTGCTATTTTTGTGCTTGCAACACCCTCACTGCTGTGCAAGCTTTTCCATTAGTCTCCAGGCCAGAAAATGCATGAATATCAGTCTATGAGCAACAGAATCAGCAGTTAAACCAGCGCTAACAGAGTTAGTGTGACTCTACCTCCTCAGCCCACTGATCTTAGGTCAGAAGCAGCCAACCACGGCCAATCACAACCTCCGGCTGACCCACCAGATGCGAGGCCACGCCCAGGAAAAGCCAACAGACCAATCAGAGGGAGGCTAAAAGGCCACTCTGCTAAGCTCAAGAAACTGGGGTCTTATGTTTGCTGACTTAAAGAAAAGAAAGTCTTTTTGGTGTTGAGCTGCCTGGCTGTGAGGATTTTCAATCACGCACACGGCTGAGAATGCTTTCCGTTGTCAATTTATCTCATTTACAGTCTTGAACAGTAAATAACGTGCTCAATTATCTGTTATTACTCCAGTAGCGCTTTAAAGCAGAGTCCTACATCATGAGAGAGAGAGAGAGAGTATGTGTGTGTGTATGAAAGAAACTGTAACTCAGTTGTGGTATCCTCAGGGAAAAGTGTGTGCACTGTTTTACATGAAGAACATAACTTAGTCATTCCATTTATTAGTTTAATTTGGAAATGCCGCAGGGATAATCTGGGAAAGGCCACAAGTCCTACTACAGTGAATAAAAGCAGTCTGTGATTATGCAAAGCTCTCCAGACGGCCTCTTACACAGCCCGCTTAAGTAAAGCACGAGTCTTCGGCAAACTTACTTAAGAGAATCACAATTCAATTCTTAATAGTTATACAGCCCGAAGATCTCACAGCGGCCAGGCCTTGATAGAAACTCTCTTAATCTTTCATTAAGAAGACACCCAGAGGAAGGACGGCTTGTGGCAAGGTCTCCATCCTCTGCCTGTATAAACAGCGACGTGTCGTACCAACCGAGCAGAAACAGTCCAACAATACCGTTGACATAACGGCCACACCGAAAGTCCTCGGTGTGATTAATATTGTTTCACACTTAGTCATGCACAATCACCACCCACGTTTGTCTTTTTGGAAAAAAAAAGTCATAATACAGATAAAAAAGAGCAGGGGGGTCGTTCTTAGAGCTGTCCGTTAAAGATAACAGTGCCTCACCACCGGTATCATACTCAGAAAGGGCACTGTTATGGTAGTTAAGTTACCCAGATGGACGTATTTTAACAAGAAACCCTGGGGGGGCAGCGACACCAAAGACAGGAATTTGGATGCTGAAGGGGGCCTTGAATTCTGATACTCCTATGATCACCTTCATTTCCCCCCCATCTACCCGCCCGCTCAATAGCATCAGCCAGCAATCAGGCAGAGACCAGACCGAATCAGCAAGGGCAGAGAGAGAACAGGTCAACTGGAAAAAACGATTCGACCCGGGTTAGCATACCACAATATCGACAAAATGATTCCTTCCTAAGACAAACGACTACTGTCGGAGGGATATAAAATTTTGAGAAGACCTTCAAATTTACACGAGTTAAGCGTTATGCTTGCATTCGCACTGAAATGGTTTGTAGTCCACAAAAGCGCAACAAAATCATGTCGGAAAACGGGCCCAGCGCACATAACACGTTGGATCAGTTCCTGGAATGTGCAATTTATTTCTTGCCCAAATAAGAGATAGGGACTTTTAGGCGATTAACTGAATTAAGCTTCCGTACCAAAACAAACACACTACGCCACGGACAGTCTGTCATTTCTTATCTTGCCCGCTTTATCGATTGTTCATTAATTGCTCCTGGGAATTCTGCGAGGCAGGGTGTGCGTACGTACAGGCGTGCGAACCCCAAACCCGCATTATTCGTATGCATTCACCGAATGCCAGATGGCCTTACTCAGGGCGATTTAGGGAGATTTACAGCAGCATGGCACCAAGCATGGGGCGCCTCCCGAATGCCCCTCGAACCCGCGTCCTGGACCGGCTTTACCGGCGGGGCGCTGAAGCCGCGTTACCCGAACCGCGAGTTCACGCTAAACGGGAGGCGGCAGGTGGACGCTTCAGGGCGTCAAAGCCATGCAGAAAGAGCAGATGAGTCACGCCGGGGAAGAGGGGAAGGAGCACTTGGAAACAACAAAGCTTCTCCTTGGACTTCCCACGATGCACAGCTCACACAGACTCTCTGAACAGGCCTCTCTCCGCACTGTCATTATTATTATTTTACTGATGTGGATAATCTTTCCTTTAATCTTTATTTAATCCCATGTGATTTATGCAGTTTACCACTCCATGTGACAACTCATAAATTACAGTGGGTTTTTTTGCCAGGATTATTAAAGCACTTCGCTCAGGTGCAGACAAACAGTCGTCCATTCCCATGATGCCTGCTGCCCGCCATTTTCTCTTTCCCGCGTTTCACGATTCTGCTGCATATCCGCAAAGCCCTGAGATAAAGGAAACGCCACCGCAGCCTTCATCGTTTGCAAGCAGGCTACCTGGCCAAACGTCAAACAGTTTATTGACAAATCGTCTTTCATTCTCAAGGGGAAGACCCACTCGCTATCAGCACGCTAATCCTGATTAATTAGATACGTCAAACTGAATCAATATGCAACATCTTCATACATGTTGCCAGAAAATGGTCTATGCCAGATTTATTCCAGAAACAAAATTGTCAGTATGGATTAAACTGAAAAATTTACCATGACCCCATCAAAGATGTCAATCTATTCTTTTGGAAAATTATACAAAATGTCTGTGTCATGTAATTGTTACAATAGATGGGAACATTTCAGAGATTATTGGTAAGGGGCGGCAGTGATAATGGCTGGATGATTCATGTCACTGTTGGGCGTAGGGAACCTGAATCGACACCGAGCACGATGGTGATGGCGAGATCACTAACGGTGCACCACTACTAAAGGAGGCTCTCCTCTCAGCAGCGATGCACCTCGCTACCTCATGAGATATAACACATTCCTGGGGATTAAACCGGCCCACGTTAAGCAGCTTGCAAATCTCTAGTTACAGTTAACTGGATTACAATCAACCTCCTTCAAACCACATCACTAACATGGATGAATCAGCGCGGCTGGGGGAGAAACCCAACATGGCTGGGGAGGGACCCTCTGTCACAGCTCTTCTGCAGCAGGGCCGAGCTCTTGAATCACTCCAGACAAAGCACACTGGGAAAAGCACACTGGGAAAAGCACTCTGAGCACCCAGACACACCTGGCGACTCACCAGAAAGTCGGTAGCTGAAATTCTGGGAGATTTATTACCCTGCCTATGCTACTGTAGGAACTAGATCTTAAACATCTTAGCACAACCTGCAAGCCAGGCTGGGGTAACTGATTACACCCACATATGAGTAAAATCATGATTATTTCTATGCAAGGTCAATAAATAATGAGACATCTTTGAGTTACAATGAGCAAGATGTCCGCCTGCACTTCTGAGGCGGCTTTCATGAACCTCCTCTGCGACTTGCAGAAGCCTGTTTTTTCTAGTGATTCATATTCACTTTCCCGATTAGCCCAGAGGACCAGGATCTGTCACGACATGGTCCTGGCCTGATGTGCTTGCCAGCTTCACTGCGGTTATTAAATGCTCAGGCATCTGCAGGGTGGCAGGGCAGGAGAACAAGCCCCAATTTACTCGCAACCGCAGACTAAATAGCAGGGGCGCAGAAATGTTTTGCTGTATTAATGCAAATATATAAAAGTAGCACCACAAAACAGCTGCCATCTTTCATGCCAAAGACTTCAAAGGCTGCTTTTTTAACATCAAGCGTGTCTCTTGGGAGATTAATAATGGCAAAGACCCAAAGTGGTGGAGGAATAAAAGTAATTTACGCCAAAATGAGCACAATGCATCTACTTAGCTTTGATTCTTGGGGTCATGCAGACTGCACAGAAACCTTTCAGCTGTTCCTGGCCAGGGATTTGGCTCCTTAGCCATCTCTGCTATTAAATCAAATAAGGAAAGGCAAGTAACACAACGAGGCAAAGACAGACACTTGCAAAGAGAGCATGAACCTGGGAGCAATGGATGTCTTGTGGTGGATTCAGAATCAGAATCAGCTTTATTCAAACCACTTGACATGATAGCCATTTTACTAACTGTAATGCTAATGCTAACGCCGAGAGATAGCGAAGCCGCTGCACTCCTGCACGCCGCCATCTTAGTTTGGCCTTGAATTGGCCTTCCTGTTGTGGCTTCCCAGTCCTTCTATATGGCAATGTCGGTTGTGGGTGCTGGGGCGTAAGACGTAGGAGATCAAAGTGCACCAGATGATTGGTGATGACTCCGGTGACCTTGCCAAAATGCAAACCGCAGGACTCATTAAGCTTTAAACCCACCCTACTTCGATTTGTAGCATATGTCTATGCAAGGCCTACCTCAAGCGGCAAGGGCTTGTAATCCGGCCTGGTCAAACCAAATATCTGTTTATTCAAAATCCCAGACAAACACGTTCGGCAGGGTGACCAGCTAGCATGCTAAAATGCTACATGCTAACAGGCACGTGTATGTGTGGGATTTGAGTCATCGCCCAGTCAGTAGGGAGCTCTCACATGGCGCTGGCACCTGGAGAGTGTTAGCCATTCCAGTTAGCGCCCCACACTTCTGCTCCTCCAGCAGAGAGAGACATTAGCTGCTCTACTGTTGACCGTCGGCCTCCCTTCCCTTGTTATTTTCACGCACTACGCTTTCACTGGGACTCACGCCTCTGCTCTGTTAGTCAGAGATAAGTCGGCCGGGGCACACCGTCACATACAGACATCTTAAGGACCAGTGGCCGCTGTGACACCAGTACCTCACTCCTTAGCCAACAATTCGATTTGGGCGGCGGCTCACGTGCCTAGCAAAGAAGGGTTCTTTGGTGCGTCTCTTCCAACTAGGGCAGGCAGACCCCACCTGAGGCTCTGCAAATAAGATGTTTATTCACAGATGACTGGAACACGCCTGGGTTCCCAGGGGGCTCTTTATAAAAAAAGGTTCACATTGGGAGAACACCTGACCTCTGAGCCGAACAGTGGCGTTCTCACACAAAAAAAAAAAGATTTCCAGAGAAACACTTTAGCACACTGCAGAAAGGTGTTGCATTTGTGGGCTTTTTGGCCCGGATTGAACAACAACAGCAACAAAAAATGGACGCGGTTTCTTGGCAAAATGACTAGCTGGTGTTTATTGTCTCAACACTTTTAAGCGTGCTCAGAGCGATGTCCTCGTGCACCGAAGCGCGCTGAGGCTTCACAAGGGGATGCAAACTCAACAGGTAGGCCTACCGCTAGAGGGTCTTTCACATCCTTGTACTGGGCACCGAACCTTTTCAGAAAGTTTTACGCAAAACTGCACCCATCCGAAACTGCTGGGACGTGTCACAATAGGACCCCTGACAGGAGTGTGCCCTGTCAAACTGGCCGGGCGGTACCCCGGTCCAGGTCTGACCCGTGGCACTGGCAAGCAATCAATTGGCCAATCAGAGATCGCTGTTACTTTCTGGCGCAGTTAAAATTGCAAGAGCAAGCGTGGAGGGAAAAGCGAATAATTTATTAACCGTGCTGCTGCTCTTCTTTCGGCCTGCGGAGGACGCGGCGAGAACGGCATGTAGTCACGGAGCAGCGGACGGACCCGATCTTAACCAGGAAAATGCACACTACATTTTCATGCGACGACATTCTCTCCATTTCATGTCGCTATGTAAGCTGAGAAAACGTGATTTTTTTTACAGCTCTAATGAAGATACCTAATCACACTGAAATCTGCCAAAAAAAAAAAATCCAGTTGCATTTTTATCACCTTACAGGGCTTTTTCCAGAGAGCGAAATATGAACGGGCAGTGCCTGGGACAGACAGGCTTTCTCCAACTGCCTACTCATGAAAACATAATGGAAACATAATTCTCCCCCCTGACAGCGAGGAGGACCAGCGGGGTAGCGGCCACTGGGTCAAAGGAGGGCCAATGTTTATGGAAACAGCGAATAAACCCCCCGATGATGGCCGAGTCTCCGATCCTGCATACAGACCCCTAGGGATCAAAAGGTGCGATGAGCACCGTCTGCATCAGCTCTGAAATGAAACCAAATGGCTGATCCCCTTCTCAATAAACATGGTTGATTGACAATTTGAGTCTGGCCCCCAAATCAATATAAATACAATTACATTGGGAGCAACATGTGTACCTGTAAGTGGAAGGTCACTGGTTTGAGCCTGGCTTCCCCACAATTGCCACATATACAGGGGCTCTTAAACCCCAGCTTCATGGTGTCACTGCAGGTGACTGGTCTTTGCCCCCAAGTTTGGTCTCACCTTTGTGTGTCATTAAGAATTTCCCCACAAAGGCGGCCACATAGGGCCCCCCAGCTTCTAAGGGGGCACCGACTTCCCAGGTAGTTTCACTCTGGCTCGCCGCCGATGATTACCGCTTAGGGCGCCACATCAGCTAGGAGCCATACCGGGGTTTGACGGGGTGAACTGAGGGGAGGCGAGATTTCCCGCGAAAAAACAGAAGGACAAAGACAGCGAGCTGCTGAGAAACTTCCAGAGGTGATCGTGTTTGTTCAGAGAGCCACCAGGACACACGAACGCACGCACACACACACACAAGCGCAGGGAGACGCACTGACGTGGAAGGGGCAGCTTGGGGTGGAGAACACTGATGCTCGTGGAAGCCGGTGATCCGCGGGACCATATGCTTCCCCGGCAGGCCAAGAACAGGGGCACCACAGAGAGAACTACTCTACCGACACCATCACCGCCGTCTTCGTCATCAACGCTATTTTTATTACCGTTATATCGCTGGTGCCGTCCAGCACAGCTGGATCCGCTAGTCCACTTCATCAGTGATTCCCTTCCTGGGATTTGAGGCCCAAAATTTTTATCCTGAATGACTTTTAGGACAGTTTTCTTAACCGTATGTCCTGGCTGTATCTAGAAGGGCAGCACACACATGCGGGCGCACTGCGGTTAGTCAACATCTATGTCTGATAGCAGCTCTATTTTAATCACAGCACTGAGATCCTGTAATTATGTCTGACTGGGACTCGGCCTCCTTAGCAACTGAAGACGAAGAAGCTGGTGACGTCCACTCCCATGCGCTGATAAACATTTCGGCACGACATAGCGAGAGCGTGAAGCTGGAGGGAGAGAAGACACCGTGGATATTCCCACAACACAAAGCTTGTTAAAATAAATGCGCTATATTTAGCGCATTGCATAAGCGCACACCGCCCATTGCACCTTAAAAAATAAGCGGGAGCAACAGCACCGTGGGATCCCACGTTTATGCTGCATTTCAGCTGCGACTCCGCGTGCCGCACTGGAGGAGCCGTTGTGGGGGTGCGGCTCAGAGCCTGCATCTGCCGTGCTCCCATTCAGGATCCGATGGATTCGCAGCACTGAATGACAGCGTGGCCCCGCCCACACTTACCAGATGACTATCCACCCGTCACCAGGCTAGCAGAGGGAGGCTGGCTGCAGGGCACACATACACACTCAGATAAGGTTTGTGAGGACTAGTGGCTGCCTCAAACCTCAATTGCACTAACCTCCAATCACAAGAAAGCCAAAAAAAGCAATTTGTCTTGTAGGAACATGTTCATCAGTTTACACAAACACACACAAGCACACTCACATCTTTCTGGGGACCGTCCATTCATTTCTATAGGAAAAACCCTAACCCCAACAATGGCAACCTTAACCCCTACCCAGCCCTAACCTTAACCATAAGCAACCAAAGACTTTTTGGCACTTTTAGTTTTATGGTTGCATTCACAGGTTTTGATAAAATTGAGTTTCCCCTTGTGGGTACTGAAAAAATGTCCCCACAAGGTCAAAATTTTAATCACATCGTGGGGACCAAATATATACATTCCCCACACAGATACACACACACGCACACACATGCACACACACAGACGCCACCTGACAATACACAGAAAACCATTCCAGAATGCACCTGCTCTGTAAATTAGAGAGCGGAGATGACAGAGTAAATGGCTTCCTCAAGCAGGCACGGTTGTACAAAAAGCATACATGGATGCCCCCCTCCCCACTGCAAGGGGCTGTATCAGACAAAAGGACACACTCCAGGACAGAACTCTTGGCAGATAAAATGGCCTAATTCAGCCTCTGCGCAGTTCAAAGCTGCGATCAAAGAGCTGGGAAAGCACGTTGACATCCTGAGCAAGAGCGATGAAGAGCGAAACGGGGGGGTGGAGAGCCGCTCGTCTGCCGGGTTCTGGGTCGCCAGTCAAAGTGGTCAGCAGCTTCACATTCCCCCCCAGGAAAAGGAACCTTCCATCAACCAGCCAACATACACAACAGCTTCGGTTTTCCATTTTTTTTTCTGCAGTCGGAAGCCACTTCTGGATCGCCAGCTCCATGAACACCAGACACCTTCTACCTTCAAAGTGAGGGAATGGAGGTTCAGGTCATCCTGGGCACAGGGACGGGCGCATGAAGCACTGGTGCCATTTATAGACACCTGGCACATGAGCAAAACCTCACCGCGGTGATGGGCTTATTTATGGAGGCTTCTCCTGGGTACGCTCCACGACCTGCCCACAAAAACCTTCCAAAAGACAGAGGTAACGGGCACTATTTGTCAATTTTCAGCATAAGTCTACAGAAACAAAACTGGAATTACACAAGAGCATTCAATAAGACCAGGGATGCGCAATAGGGATTCTGGGAATCAGTGCCTCAGAGAGAGTCCCGTGACCTTGCCGACCGTGCCCACTCACCTTTTGGCTCGCTGAGCCGCACGGCAGCTCCCACGCTGGCACTGTGATAAAGAAGCCTCAGTAACGCGCAAGGTCGCCGTGACGTCGCCACCGCGATCTAATTACACTTCGATAAAGATGCCAGGGCTGCTCCACTGAAGCTCATGTTCGCTTCTGCCATTGTTCGGTACGCCGACGCGAGGATTGACGGCGAAGATCACAGCAGCGGGTGAACCCATTATCCAGCAGGGAAAGTGATAGGGCCTTAGACCGGTGATTTCCAACCCGCTCCTCAGGGACCCACAGTCGGTCCATGTTTTTGCTCCCTCCCAGTCCACATTTTAGGGGGTCTGGGGCCCCTGAGGAACGGTTTTGCGAAACACTGCTTAGGTAAATCAGGCACCTTCAGTTCATACTCTCCTCATTTAATCACCCATTGGAAATAGGATAACCAACTCAAAATTATCATAAAGTCATTACGTAATTTTAACAATATAATCTTCCTCATTTTCACATGAGTATCGAGTAAGCCCCCCCCGCCCCGTGCCTCCACTCAGCTCACATGAGTTAAACGACATTAATCACATCGAATCGTTTCCGCTGTCAGTCAAATGGATCGAGTAACTACGCCCGTCCCCATATTCTCCAGGGAGTCTCGGTGTAGTCTCTGTGCCCTGTCAGCCTCATGGTAGCTAAAGGGTCAGAGGAGATCTCAAACAACGTCAATAAAAAAAACAAACGAACAAACAAACAAATAAATAAACAAACAGATAAATAATAACAATGAGCAAGTGCCCAAATGACCTATGCAGAAAGGTCTGGTTTTTAACTAAAAAACATATAATTAAAAGTGTTTTTAACAAACAGTTTTGCATAGCTACCCATGACCCATAGGAGGCGCCTTAGGGTGGTCACATCATTTTTTAATGTCTAGCAAAGAGGCTGTTGAGCATTCTGAAAATCCCCAATTCTCACCATGAATACATATTCTTAATTACTCATTCACTTCATGTCCAAAGTAAATTACAGTCTATGGTGCTCTACGGTACAGCACAAGCACCCCTACTGGGGTCTGACACAACCTGCCCTCAAAAAGAATTAAGAGCCATCTTCTGGTTAGTAGCGTAACAGAACCATCACAGCAGTGCTATGATGGTCGGAGTGCTAAAAAAGGAAAAAATACCAAAATAAAAAAATAAAAATATCTCCGTGTCTAACCTGTGAGCATACAGATTCAGTATCGTGCAGTACAGTGTTAAGCATGGCTTAATTCCCTTAATGTTGTGAATCACAGGCAAACATTTTCTCCCGTTTATTTTTCCCGTTTTTGCTGGCACAGTGCTTAACAAACAAAGTCAGCTTTCACCGCCTACATCCGATTAAACCGTGAGATTAACGCAAGTCAGCAGTCGAGGGAGATCTACGCAGAAAATCGGCTGGCCGTGAAAATCCACAATCAGGATGTTTCTGTAGAACCTCAAACGAGGGCTTGAAACAGCGCTCTTGCGCTGACCGCCGGGACAGAACGCACGGCCGCAGAGGGATGTTTGGGGAGGGGCTGCAGCTATCCCCGGGCGCTGCTACCTCGCAGAGGGACCGGACAGTCTGGCGGGGCAGAAAACGGCAGATCACCATGGTTTGGAGGGACGGAAAGCTGAACACGGACGTGGTGGAGTGGTCACATGGAGCCCGGCTGGGGCTGTGCTAAGATTAGCGGTCGCTTTTAGTCCTTAGCGAGGGGCTGCTTCACCATGAAGACGCCAAGGTCGGTTTCTCTGGCTAACAGCCGCACGCGAGTCGCCCCCTGTGGCCTTTAGACAGTAATGCTGCGGCAAGACGGCGCCCGGTCCGGAATTCCAGAGCTGTATTCCATTCTGTTTTATTGCCTGACTTCAAAACGAGGTGCATATGCAAAGCAGGACTCACGCACAGGCCAACCTGGGCTGTGGTCCAGGGCCCCAAGTTGTAGTCGACCCAACGTGATTTTTCTGGTGGTTACAGCAGCATTTTTTGCTGTAGGGAGGGCCCCAACAATGACTTTAGCCCAGAGCCCCCCTGTGAATATGAAGATTTGAATTTTTATATCAAGTGTTTATCATTGCATATTCTAACAACTGCAGTTGTATTTTTCTTTGCAGAAAATAACCTTCCTTAACCACTGATGTTACTAAAATATTATCTGGGCAAAGAAACAAAATAACACAACCACACAGACATAATGTAATTATGAATATTTAGCACTCTGCATGCAATCTGCATTATGTCCATAGCCGCCTTTAAATCTTAACCAATGTAGCCAAACCTGAAAAAAATCTCATTATCCTTTGGGAAACAAATTAGGCACCAGACCAGCAAAACAGAGGAGGAGACAATGACTCAACTCCACCTGCATCGACACTCAAACGCCACACTGCCTTAATGGAAATCTCAGCACGATAAACACAAAGCTTTCAACCAAAACCTGAAAGGCACATCCATGACATCAAGTGGAAAAAGAAGGCAGAGAGAAAAAAAATTCATCACATTAATAAATAATAACAATAAACCTTTTGTTGGTGCTCCTCTGCATTTTGAGAGGCGATCAGAGAGCAGGGCCTCTAGCCTTCACAGCAGGAAAGAAGGGCTCTCGTGCTCATTACAGCATCACTCGGATTCAGTGTCACAAACCAGGCAAAGAGGGACACTCACAGTGAGTCCAGCTAACTCACGGCGAGAGCACACTCTGCTAACTCATAGTGAGCAAACTCACAGAGAGTGCACCCAGCTAACTCACAGCAGGCTAACTTGTGGTCGGAGCATGCCTTGCTAACTCACAGAGAGAGCAGGCCCTGCTAACTCACAGCAAGCTAACTCACAGCGAGAGCATGCCCTGCTGATTCACAGCAAGCTAACTCACAGCGAGAGCGTGCCCTGCTAACTCACAGCGAGCTAACTCACAGCGAGAGCGTGCCCTGCTAACTCACACCAGGCTAACTCACAGCAAGAGCGTGCCCTGCTAACTCACACCAGGCTAACTCACAGCAAGAGCGTGCCCTGCTAACTCACACCACGCTAACTCACCGAGAGAGCGCCTTGCTAACTCACAGCTAGAGGGCTCCGCTAGAGGAGACCTTGGCTTCCTTCCACAAACGTGGATCACTAACTGTTAGACAGCTTCAAAATAAAAGCCAAAATTTTTACCTCACTGGCATTTTAATCTTCAGTAGATTTTGGGCCACATGGTTTCTTTTCTCTGCACAGGCAGCATACAGTTTGACCGGTTCACGCCAGAAGCGTTGGGCCGTCGCACCCCAGTAGCTGGATGAAAACAGCCCAGGTTGATTCAGCATACAAACAATTAATGACCTTCCATGAGGGTGGCATGGAGCCTCAGCAGGTCACACTGCAGCCTCACACCTCCTGATTTCTGAATTCATGTGACCTCTGCGTGTGCAGAGTCCTTGGCCTCTTTGTTTGTGCGGATTTCTTTGTCTGTGTATCCATCCCGTAACAGACCAGAATCCCTTTCAGAGTCTTCCTGGGGAACTATTTTTAGCCAGAATGTCTACAAAACAGCACCTTTAAAAAGCCAAAATTTGTCACTGGATGTCAGCAGTAAAATGCATATTTTTATCATGTTAACACTAAGAGCGCCCATGCTACACAAACGCTAAAAAGCTCACTCTTACCCATTCTAATGCCACGGCCTGCCATTACTATGGTAACAATAACGAGCCGCTTCTTACTATAGGGACACTGTATTCTGAATAATCAGCTGCTTCAGAACTAAGACCAGTCTTGACAAAGCTGCTGCCTACAGCCCGAACACACAGTCTGGGTCATTATTCCTGAAATCTCACCTTCATTTTAATTGCGAAACTGTTTATTGTGTTTGTGGCACACCACCTGCGTCAGCTAGCCAGCACAAAATAGGCAACACATAGCTTTTCTGTGGACCCCGTCATCCAAGGCTCACAGTGTGTAACATGACAACCGCAGACAACCTGACGCCCGTAGCATGTAGAACAACAAGGAACACGTGTAAAAGGCAACGCGGCGTGGCAGATATGGTCTGGAAGGATCCGAGCAAGTCCAGGAATTGCGGCATGAGGCCGCTCGCGGCTGACAAACTTAAGCGAGACACAGAAGCCCGGAAACTCAGCAGGAGCCAACCCCAAAAGACTGAGTGCCGTCACACTGGCAGCACATGACATTGAACCTCGCCGCATGCATGCCCCCCCTGCTCCCCACTTCCTGGCAGAAGGACAAACGTCACACGAGCGGTCAGAGCCCAGCACGATGAACAGATACTTTCATGAGCAATTTTTTGAAGGGGGGGGGGGGGGCAAATGCATGCGTGTTTTGCTTCCCCCAGCAGCTCCGCTCCATGAGCTGACGCCTTGCAGACTTGCTTTGCCTGCCCAGCCCAGACAGACCCTCTCGAGCCCTGGCACCTCACATCAAAGGCCGGGGAGAGGAGACAGAGCATGAGGAACGACTCAACCCTCCATCTCGTTCATACTGCTAGACGGGCAGGAATGTTGCGTCCTTTAACAAACACAGGGGCCGCAGGGGCCACGGGGCCCTCCATCAATGCTGGGATACACAGTGGCACTGCACCGCTTTACTGACGCCAAGGCCACATTCTCCGTCTGTGTCTCCATCGCAACGGACAGTCAAAGCTTTCCGTCTCTGGCTCGTTTGGGCTACCCGGGTAGCTGGGGCACAAACGGTACCCACTGAATGTTTCCACGTCACAGTGGCTCCATCGCCATGTGGAATGCTTGAGTATGAACTGGGGGCATGTTTAGGGCTATGAGCGGTAACTGTCACCAACCACCACCCTGGGATACCTGAAGAATAACATCCATCCCTGTCCTTATACAGTCCTTGACCATACAGAAGGGGAAGAATGCAAAAAAGAAACAGAAAAACAAAGCCATTTTTGGACTGTAGAAGTTCATCGTCAACAACTACAAGTTCACTGGAAGTATGTCAGCTAAACATTTAGCATGGTTGAAATGCATCAACCTGAAAAGAAGTGGACATCCCTCATTATGAGGTCATGAAGCAGGCAAAAGAATGACATCAGCCACAAGTGAGAGCATGGTCAGCTGAGGGCCGTTCCCCTCCTTAAGACTCGGGCTCCGCTATGGTCACTGAGCAGCTTGGCATTAAGCACCACGAGTCCGGATGGGCCAGCAGGACGCGTTTCAGGCTCCAATTTGGAACGGGACCATTCCGGCATGCTGATTTGCCAGCCCTGGCTAACGGAGAAAACCCACTGACAACAGACAGTGTTATTTACGAGCAGAATTAAGAAGGGAAGTAAGACGTCAACTGTGTCCAATCACAGTGTTCCAGACCACAGCTGTGCCGACACCTGCAGTCTGTTACCAGTGCAACTATCGCCAATGACAACGTCTTATATGGCTTTGCGAGAGCAGGAACACTGCCACGGTGAGGTGCTCCACGCACCGGAGGAAAACATACTGTCCTCACCCCTTCAGCACCTCTGAGGGGAGTACACTTCCTGGGAGGCTTAGCAGAGCATGTCACGGAAGTGATCAGAGGGCACATCGAGAAACACCAAGGCCAGAGCGGCCCGGAGCAGGAGTGATTATTCGCAGAGTATGCGTATGCGACCGCGTCTCCGAGCCCTGCGGTGGGATCTTCCCACACAGCTTCACACCACGACAAAGGCAGCCCCTGCCCCTTTGAGGCTGGGATCACACAGCGCGGGATCTAGTTATGAAGGCAGGGAAAATATACCAACCATACTGCTGCAGAAAAAAACAGCTAGATACAAGGAACAAAACGAGACTCTGAAATTAAACACATAAGAAATGTACAAGTGAATTTTGTTTTTAAGTAACAGGGATGGGAGCTTCATGGCTAAGAGTGATCAACAGGAAGTAATCTGCCAGTTTTTATTACGTTTGCACACTCACTTCCTGTGGTGAAATTGCTAACATCACGATCACACACACAAGTTCAGCACACTGACCCCTGCAGCCACGTCGGTAGTATATCTTACCCCAGATCAAACCTTCCCAGAATTCTTTGGGACTGTACATAATGCATATTTCACACAGGCCTGACTGGAAATCAGCGAGTGACTCTCCTTGCATTCCAGGGTTTGATAACCCAAAATATCTGGAGGCATCGTGTTCAGAACATGGAGTGCGACAAACACAATTATTCCCCTCAGTGACCCCACCAAGCACCTCCATGGGGTGCGAACAGTGACAACCAGCTTGTCAGCTGTGCCCAGAACCTATCTGGGAGGTGTTGGGGTGACAGCGGGGGGCATCCTTATCTGGATGTGGAGAAGTATGTTTTTAAAAAGTTAGCAAGATCCTGGTTCAATCCCCAGCTGGTCATGTTAGTTGGGTGGGTCAGGTGACTTGGAACCTCACATATTGTTCTCAAGCTTCATCTGCTGTGATTTGGGCCCCTGCACGGCTGTGGGTGGAATCGAGTGCATTCTTCTCAAATGGAAGCCCAGCAAGCACGATGAGATTAAGCTCGCGTTTTTATTATTATTATCATGACGACCCTTATTTAGCCAACCTGCTGCACGCGCCGCTTAAGATCCACATACTTCCGAAACAAAACAGCGGGCTTTTCACAAATTATGAGAGTGACGCACATGAAGACGATAAATGCAGACATCACCGACAGAACAAAATTACCTTGGCATTGGAATCCTTGCTTTCCAAACCCCCTGCAAAAAATGGTAGAGAGAATACAGTTCAGTTGAACGCTCACTGTCGTTATGTATAGCAGAAGTATGTAAATCAATTTTCATCCTGCTCTTTAACTAAAGCTGATTTACCACTTAAAAACCACGGAGAGACCCTCGATCACATAATTTGCTTAACATTTTCTCGTGACTCTCCAGGGATGATATTACGTTCCAAATAAAACAATTGATTAAATAAATAACATAGGACATTAAATAACAGCGGAGAATGTTCTCCTGCCCCGCGAGCCAGACTGTGATTGTTGTTTGGACAAGCCCACCTTGGGACCCCAAGCGCAGCGAGACGGAGCAGCTCAAGCGCCCTGCGAGATCTACACAGAAAGCTTTTTGTTTTACACTCCTACTGGAAAGGCGGAGCAAGGCGGCCTTAAAACTGAATGTGACATCGGGTACTGTGAACAGAAAGTACTAATTAGGTTGCTAATTGGGATTGAACTGAACTTCTGTCTCATAATAAACAAACAAACAAATGACAAACTTTTGGACACATTAGGTTTTTCCCCCACTAGTAAAGAATTCTTTCTAACAGAGGACTCTTTGTTATGGGACTTATTTTATTTTATATATAAAAGCTCTCTGGATCTATATTCCTTTGACGCCGCCAGTACCCGCGCTCCACACCCCCTGTGTTAAAGCGGATATGCGGCGGATTCGTTCCCGCACGGACGCGGGTGTCGGATCGCGGGGAGGAACAGCGCACGTTCCCCGGCGCAAAGTGTCTAACTCGTCAGGAAATATTATCCAGCTCCGTGTTCACTCGGTACGCCTCAGTCTGGCGGAAGACGATATGCTGGTACCGCACTTCACATTTTCCTACATTCCAAGCAGCGCAGTAATGCTGTACATTTCGGACGGCCCTACACCTAATCCTAAACAACAGTAATTCATCTTTTGTTATAATGCCACTATCTAATTGTCATTACCAAATATTATGATAAATATATCAATGGTAATACGCTTATTTTATGGTTTTATAGTTTTATACTGCACTATCAACTTGTTTTGAAGGAATTCCTTTTATGCTTTTAAAACCATTTTAGGACCTTCTTTGCTGCTGTGAAAATATACGTGGGCAGCTGGCTGGAATACGACAAACATTTAAAAACATTGTGATCGTTTCCATGGAATTTCCTTTTCAATTGCGGGAAATCTAGAAAAAAAAGGTGCATGCAGCACGTCAACGTGGGACTATAGAATATATACTGTGTCCACTTCTACGGTAATAATAGACATGACTTTATGTTATAAGTATATTCTTTATTTAATGGTCCAGATATAGTGGGTTAGTAGTTCACTGTGCTCTTTAAAGACAGGTAGCCTAATAATGCAGATCTAGCATTTCATCAACAGTTTTTGAAGAGCGCGGAGGAGAGACTTTTAAATACACGTTTTCATTGTCGACACATAAAAGCATTTATGGCATATTTATATTTACCAATCAACAAGACATTTTAAAGTTTCAGAAGCGTTTAGAAAATGACACGTTATTTTTGATCACACTTGCAAGAGAGCCAGTCAAACATGTCTCTTACCAGATGAAGTCCGTGCAGTGGCTACAGAAAGTCGGCTGCTTGAAAAACCTGGCGGTAAATTTGTGGTTCTTAACTTCGTGGATGTTTTTCTGTCTCAGAGCACCTTTGCGGGCAAACCGGTTCGCAATTCCACCTGAAGACGCCTCGTTAAAATGTATGACATCGGCCATATCCGAAGAGAAGTCGTGTCCTCGGTCCTCGCTGTGTGCGATGCGCTTTCCGCCGATTTTCAAGCTGTCTCTGTTATTAGCGCGACTGAAGCTGCGCTCCTAATTAGTCCACAGGCTTCCCCTCGCTGTCGCTTCTACACAGCGATCCTTCTTTCACTCTGCGTGACGTCAATACGCTTCATTCCCTCAAAGGATCACTGTTCCCTTCAAAAACCCGTCAGTGAGGCACGCCACCATGCGGCATAGCGGGGAAACGCCAGAAATACTGGCTTTCTGAACTTTGCGCAGGGTTTCACATGATCAGCAACATATGTAATCATTTTTAAAGGAATCATTTTGTCACGGTGAAGTAATGAGTTTGTAAGCCTATAGTCCTTGGTGACACATTGAAAGCTGATCTAGGTAAACATATTACAAAATAATTAAGTTCCGAGACACATTCCTCAAATAAACATTAATAAATCAAACCTAAGAACATATGATACCGAACCTAAATGTATTAATGGCAGCCAACAGCAGGGATACGTATGCGAAGAAACGTATTCTTCATAAAACATAGAATAGGCTGCCTCCCCCTCAATGTCCCACAATGGAGAGACAAACATTTAAAATGTGATCGGTTTTAAACTGTACATTATATAGAATAAATCATTAAACGTGGAAATATATATATATATATGCAAATTAAAATGTCTCTCTATATATATATATACATGTTTATGACAGGTGCAATGACAGGGCTGCGGCATGCATTAATTACATTTTTTAATTGACCTATTTTAAACAAACCACTACAAATGTTCCGAAAATGCTGGTTGATTATTGAGCTTCCCGTTAATAAAACTACGATTATACATCCAGCCTTGTTTATCGTCACAATAGTACTCAAATCTACCGATTGGTGGAGGCTGCAGGTATATTTCTAGGATTATCGCTATGGAGATTTCAGACGCTTTCCCTGGTGGAAGCGGAAGTGACGTAAGGTCTGTGCTAGTCGAAGATTGAACCGTTTAAATCTGACAACAGAGGAAATCCGCGCTCTGAAGTAACTGTTTATTATTAATGTCTTTTAATTTTATAATAAATATGTTATAATGTCAAATGTTGTATCAGTATAATCGTGTTCATTATTTTGTAAAATCAGCTGAAATTGACATTCAAGTTAACTAAACCCAAAGGTAGCTAATTAGCTATACATTTTAGCTAAATGTAGTTAGCGTGATATACTTCTTTACGACACCTACTAAAATGTTAATATTTGAAAAATTTTAGGTTTATGTACTATTTCAAATGTAGCTATCTGTTAAATGCACAATCAAGTTAACGAAGTTTTTGTTTCCGTTTGTTTGTTTCAGGGGCTAGGCAACCAGAACCATCATCGGAAGTCCGCTATGAGTCGAATATAAATGTTTTATATATAGGAAGAAAGTTCATCAGGTTCACCTTTTATTAGGACAGAAACAATTCAGACGCTGTGTTGTGTATTTTAATTATTGTGGGTGACAATGAGCAGATTAGTAGAGGATACCTGCGAGAAACTGGACTCGGAATTTGATCATCACCTCGTCGATGTGAAACCGTATGTCCTGAAGCTGCCTCACAAATCAGGTAATGTATTAATCGTGGTAATTTGTTTTTTATTCAAAGTCTGTTCTCTGTATTAAATTCCTTTCCTGTGTCTAATGCCTTGAATTGCTCACATTCCACACACTGCCTGTTGCTTATTTCCCCCCAAAAAAATCTAAGTATTGATTTGTAGTTTCGTTCTTGTACTGGCTGATATGTGAATGGGTGCGGGCAAAAAGACCGGCAGCGGTGTGCTTTGTGGATCAAGAAGCTGTGCGACCCCTTGCTGAGTGGTTCCGGCACGACGGGACGGAAGAATCGAAACATGTACGCCAAACTGCTGCTGCACATGCTGAGAAGGGGACTCCTAGAGGGACCGTTCACTCACAAACCGGAGCCTGGTGCTCTGAAGACGCTGCCGACGTACATGGTGAGCGGCTTTTCCTATTTGACATTGGCCGCCATTATGCTTATCAGATAACATCTGTAGAAATACTCGCCCGGAGTATATTTTGGCCGGTCTTCCGTTGCAACACAGCTTTAAAGGCTTTTTTTAAAATAAGTAGAGGATAAACGGATATAGACGTTATAAAAATATAACATGTCACAACAATATAGGACTCAAAAACATGTAATACAGTGTAGAAAATGAGCTGGTAGAATCGCAGACTAAGGCATCAGTACATACACTTGAAATGTAAATATGATGTTGTGATTTTTCCTTTCAGCTTGTATATTGTGTGTAGAATAAGCCTGTTGTGTTCAGCGTGGCAATAGCACTAAACAGATACGCCTACTTCACAGTAGCTTTATCTTTCTAAAGCCAGTCAGCAAAGATAAGGTGGGTCAAACCTGGTCCTATCAACAGATAAACTCCCGCTATCTCTTTGACATCTTTGTATCGACTCAAGAGAATCGATGCGTTAATGACTTGTTCGCATTCGTGAGGCGTTTCTATGGGTTTCCGTTCATCATCTTTGATCTGTTTCCAGTCCATCTACTTTGATGAGCCTCTTCGTGGGGAATCTCAGGAGCAGAGTGCGACAGACCTGCCCTCGTGGGTGTCCGGTGAGCTGGGCCTCCCTGACAGCCCCTGGTCCTTCCAGGCTAAGGAGAGACCTCTCCCTTCCACATCGTCCCCACACCTGCACAGGTAGATGTCCACACGTTTGTTTCTGTGGAATTGGAAATACGGAATGCCTGTCATATCCCTGGTGTGGCTGCTTGTGTTGTGGCTTGAAGGATTCATGTCGGTGAATTCAGTGTTGCTTTATAACAAGGTCTTACCGCAATCGGTAACCTGGTTTTTATGTCACGTTTAATCTAACAGCAAAATTGTTCTTCCATCTGTCCATATTGTGGCCTCACATCGAGTACAGATGTGGGTCTGGAATGTGCCCCTGGTGACCCAGGGCATAAGACACTGGCTCACCCTGGACAGCACATCACAAGGAGCACACACACGTTCACACTCTATAAGCAGTTTAGAAAGGAGGGAGGCCAGCAGTACAGGCTTTGAGTTCCCCAGCCCAGAGGTGTGAGCTAATTGAGCTACTCTCCAAGTTACTCAAATGAAGAAACTGTTACACTGGAGCTGTTTGTTCAAAAGGAACTGTATAGTAAGAAAGTGGTGACCCAACATGCCCAAATTGCTTCCACTTTTAAGGAAAGAAAAAAAACCACAGCTTGCCGTTTTTTGGATTAAACACCAGGTGGCGCCTTTTCCTTGGCTTAGGCATTTTATGCCTCCTGGGGATTGTGGGAAAAGTGTAGTCTGGAAAAATCAGTGAAACTAGTGGGTCAATGCGATCACACAGTGCGACTTTGGCAAAGCGTATGTGCTGGATCTAAGTGCTTACGTGCCACTTAAGGGCTTAACATAAATATGCATTACTCTGGTTTGACAGATTGTTTCGCCTGGCGCGCGGCTGCATGTAGGAAGAAAAGTCACTGAAAGTCACAGGAAGGACTTCAGTGGTATCTCACCATCTACTGGGTTCACTAGGAAAGAATAGTAGATTTTAAAGTCATCACAACCCCCTCCCCCTAAAGTGGTGGACAGTTAAATCTGTGGTTTGGATAAATCCCCACGTTTTCTTATCTTGATTTTTATGTCGGTCTGTGTGTTTGGGGCTGATGAGTGATTATTACCCGGTGTTATTCTCCTGGGGCATCAGGTGGGCCGGCTTTCAGCTGCTAAAAGGTTCGAAAGCAGCTCTGCTCTCTGTTCTCGCAGTTAGTTGATGGAAACAAGCCTTCATATAGGTGCGACGTTAATTCATCTGATGCTGTGGCTCTTAATTTGTGCATTTAAATTGCTGTAAATCTGGGATTGCCTTCCTTAATCCGGCGTGCCTCTCAGTTGGATGGACACCGTGCCTGTGATCGGAAGGTCGCTGTTTCAGTTGGTGGAATGATTTCACTGTTAGGCTCGTGAGCAAAGCTCTCTTACCACTAAATTACTCCAGGGACAGGCTGATCCTGAGTCAGATCCTAAGTCTTTGATGATACTCTGTCTGCTTACAGGAGAAGACACACGTATGGATGCAAGCTGACATCCCGGACACAGACCACAGCGACTCCGATGCACACCAGCAACGGGGAAGAGCGCAGAGTGAG
>JAODKC010000048.1:2983818-2996027 GCA_026777985.1 Mormyrops attenuatus | reverse complement strand
TGTCCCCTTCTTCTCCTCCGTTCCACTCCCCCGGGGGGGCGGGGGGCCTGGGCGGGGGGGGGGGGGGGCGCCCCCAGGACTCTGGTCTGAAGTCTGTTAAAGTCCAGCATTCTCTTCTCCTGTTCCATTGATGTCTTAGTTCTGCTGGCGACCAGGAAGGTCTTATCTGTACGTATTAGATATTTGATTGATGGGTAGCCGTCTTTGTAGGAAAGACAGTCTGTCCTGCTTGAGATCAAAATGTGTTCAAAGTGACTGCGTTTTTGTACACATGCATTATGTGATTATTTGTCTATTTCTTTCTTTGGTGTCCTGCTTCAGATTTTGGACAGGAAGAATGGTGAGATTGAGGAGCTGAAGACCATGTACAGGAGCAAACTGAAGGACTCTGAGGAGACAATTCACAAGCTGGAGAAAAAAGGTGAGAGGTCCTGCCCGGAGCGGACTGTACGGTGTCATCACAACACTGTTGACCGAGGTTTGGCTTTGGGCATGGAATCGGCCCGGCGATATCCTGCCTCCCCGTCATCTGTACCGGAGTTTCAGTCTCGCCAGTGGTTTGTTCACAGCACACAGAGCAGCAGTGCAGCTTGACGCAGCGTCCTGCTTGGGCCCATTTCTTCTCCGCAGTCCAGAGCCTGGTACAGGAGTCGCAGGTCATCCGACAGAGCAAAGAGAAGCAAATCGCTGAACTGAAGAAGATGTCTGATAACAGTGTGGAATCCCTTAGGAACGAAATAGAGAGAAAGGTACACGGGCGCTACGGAGGATGGCGCGGGATGGGAACAGCGTCTGTGCCAATCATGTGATCAGGTGCCTCGCATAGGTGTACAGGGTGCAGCGAGCCCCATGCTTCAGATGTCTGCCATGTCTACCCAGTTACATGCATCGGTGGCCGAGTTGGAGCAGGAGAAGATCGAGCTGCAGAAGAAGCACACACAGAGCATCCAGGAGCTTCTGGAAGATACCAACCAGCGCCTGTCCAAGATGGAGTCCGAGTACGGTGTGCAGATGCAGGCCACCGTGAGTACTGGCATGCCGGGGGGGGGATCGGGATCGGGGCGGGGAGGGTCGTTCTTGCATGGGCGGTCAGCGGAGCGGTGATTCCTTACTGAAGCTAAGTGGGTCTGTTCCCCAGCTGTTCGCTGGGACGCTTAGATCTCACAGAACTGAGAATTAGAAATGCTGTTTGAAGCCTCAGTTCTTTGGACTCCCAGGAGGATGTGGCGGATCTTTGCACAGTGGTCAGGATTTAACTCAAAGCAAGACTTGTGGGTGCAGTGATTCCGATTGGTCGACTCGTGCAAAAATTACCGCAAAAAACGGTGCTCTGCACATGTTAGGTAATGAGCGTACGTGCAGGTGTCAGCGTGGCAACCCTGCTCCGTGGGACACGGTGCGTTTGTGTATGTCTCTTCCCCCTGCAGGAATGTTTCTGCGTCCGTGAGCTCGGCACTCCGCGATGAAGGCCACAGAGATAAGACCGCGGAGGCCTTTCATCTGTAACCGCAGTGCTTTGATGCTGACTGCCGTAGCTGGCCTCAGCTGAAGACCGACGGTTAGAGAGACGTGTCAGACAAACCAACAGCTCTGTCCGCCTCATCGCTGGGTTTCGGCAGTGCAGCCGACACTTGCCTTCCCGATACGTGGACGTCCGGTGTCACGTTCGGAATCGCTGAGGCCCAGCTCAGGTTTGCATTGTTTTCATGCCGCTGAGCCCCACCTGGTCCATCTGATTCAAAATCAAAAATGTGATTAAAATGATCCATTTTCCTGCAGTTTCTGTGTCTTCACCTTTATTCTGACCGTCAGCAGGTGTTCGAGAGATGATGTGTTGAAGTTCTCGGCCTTATCCAAAACCAGATGTACGTTAGCTCAGACTCACTTTTTCGAGGGAACCGGTTTGTACTCTGCTTAAATAAACGCGTACTCTAATGGTTTTTGTGTTTCTGGGTCTGTCTCAATGCATGCATCTGTCAGCAGCACCGAGTTCTGCAGTCTCACGGGCTGTATGTCATATCTTTGATCAGAAGCAGAACAGGTATGCTGTGTCTGGGACCTGCTCACCCATATTGTTTGTTTTCATTAGCCGTGGAAAAGAGAAGTTCAGTTTTCAGTAACTCTGTCACTGCAGTGACATCCCCTAATTTGACTACAGTGTCAAAATTCTCATGGAGTAGCATTTGAATGCGGCACATTCAATGTGTGTCAGAGCTTGAGACTGACACTCTGCTGCACATTTTGCAGAATTGTTGTTGCTGTCATTCTTGAGGCTTTCGCCGCTGTATCTGAAGAAAATGGAAAAGTAACAAATACAAAGTACAATCCAGAGTCTATAGCGATGGAATGCTGTGGAGATGATTCAAACAGTCTGGCTTCCTTGTGCTTTTTTTTTTTGTTTTAGAATTTGTGTTGTGTGTTGAACAAATGATTCGCAGCGACATCAAAGACGGCCTTTCAGAAGGGAACATCAGATAAAATCTTAAAAGCCTACAAAGCAAGGGTGAACGCTGCTTGAAACTGGAATTGGATGCGAGCTTTGAGGTGCAGATCCCGGCACGCGTGTCGCCTGCTAGCTGCGCAGAGCTATTTCAATCCGTTTTGTTTCCCCTTCCTAAAATCGACGCGTTATTATAAGTGGGCTTGTCAGAACTTTACCTGCGAACTTCTTCTGAAGCCTAGTTGTTTCCTTTAATGCTAATCACAGTCGTGTAAATAGAGAAGGTTCCTGATTTCTTAGAGCTTTGTACAGTGCTGCAGTACTTCCGTTTAAACGGTGCCAGAGCACAGCCGTTACTGCCATGAACAATGAGAGATGCAGGTATATGTCAGCCTCAATGATGCCTAAAGCCACATCCATAATTTTCTTACTCCAAGAGGATCAGAGGTCAGTTCTGGACTCTGATTTACAAACCTGTCGTTGGAACCTGTGGTAGCATTTGGAAAACACAGTAGGGGGTGAATGCTTTGCGATTACTTCTCTGGGGCTTAGGCCAATGTTTCCCAACCTGGTCCTCATGGATCCCTAGACCATCCACATTTTTGCTCCCTCCCAGCTCCCAGAAACACTGAGGTAGGCAACTGTGACCTATGCTGCAGTACTATTAAATGAGGTTAAATTCTGCTAAATATTCTGTTGATTTATGGGTAAAATCTTAGAGGCCTCTGGAAACACAAACTGTCCCTGACCAATCTCTTATGAAGATTTCTGAACCGTCCCTGTGAAAGCCACTTAATCATTGACCCCGGCTGGCTTTCAGGATGGAGGCGTTAAGGTGCCTCTGTTTGCCCTCAGGAGAAGGTAGCGAAGGAGCTGGAGGCGCGGGTGAAGCAGCTCTCCATGGAGGTGGAGCACAGCAACAGTCTACGTCAGAGAGTAGCCCAGGAGAAGGCTGAGCTGGAGCTGCAGATCGCCACCATCAGATCGGAGTTGCAAGAGGCCAACCGGAGGTGAGTTTGAGGCATGCTCTCCCTCAGGTCCTCTCCTCTCCTGTAATTCTCCTCTTCATGTTCTCCCCTGGGTTTCTCTGCTCTCCCTCAAGTCTTCTACTCTCCTGTAATTCCCTCTCTCCGTGTTCTCCCCTAGGACTTCCCTGCTGTCCCTCAGGTCCTCTCCTGTAATTCCCCTCTTCGTGTTCTCCACTGGGGCTTCCCTACTCTCCCTCAGGTCCTCTCCTCTCCTGTAATTCCCCTCTTCGTGTTCTCCCCTGGGGTTTCTCTGCTCTTCCTGAAGTCTTCTACTCTTCTGTAATTCCCTCTCTTTGTGTTCTCACCTAGGACTTCCTTGCTGTCTCTCTGGTCCTCTCCTGTAATTTCCCCACTTTGTGTTCTCCACGGCTTCCCTACTCTCCCTCAAGTCTTCTACTCTCGTGTAATTCTCTCTCCTCGTGGTCTCTCCTAGAGCTTCCCTGCACTCCCTCAGGTCCTCTCCTGTAATTCCTCTCTTCGCATTCTCCCCCAGGGGTTCCCTGCTGTCCCTCAGGTCCTCTCCTGTAATTCCCCCACTTCGTGTTCTCCACTGGGGCTTCCCTACTCTCCCTCAGGTCCTCTCCTCTCCTGTAATTCCCCTCTTTGTGCTCTCCCCTGGGGTTTCTCTGCTCTCCCTCAGGTCCTCTCCTCTCCTGTAATTCCACGCTTCGTGTTCTCCACTGGGGTTTCTCTGCTCTCCTTCTAGTCTTCTACTCTCCTGTAATTCTCTCTCCTCGTGGTCTCTCCTAGAGCTTCTCTGCACTCCCTCAGGTCCTCTCCTCTCCTGTGATTTCCCCCCCCTTTGTTCCCTTATAGAACTTCCCTGCTCTCCTGCAGGTCTTCTCCTCTCCCTCCCTCCTTCAGCTCCAAGTTCTCTCTTGATACAGTCGAGTCTTTCTAATGAATAACCTCGCCCGAACTTGTGGACTGAGCAGGAAGTGACCATGTCTCTGGGCTCCAGGTGTGCGGCCGTGGTCCACGAGAAGGAGGAGCTCAGTAAGCGGCACGCACAATCACTGCAGGAGGTGCAGGCCCAGCACGACTCGGCCATGCGCCATTGCCAGCAGGAGAAGCTGCTCTCCTCCACCAAGGTAGCGAGCTCCAGAAAACCGTCCATCTCCGTCAAAGCAGGGCGATTCGAAAAGCATCACACGCATGTTCTTACCGGATCGCCATACAGGCAGTAGGACAGAGCCTTACAGGAATAGGCTCAGCTTGTATCTTCAGCCGCTTCCAGTCAATCGAGCATCAGAAACCGCCTGCTACCTTCCTCCCCGACCCCCTGCAAGCACAAGGCATGTGGGTGTGTGTGGGATCCACAGCACGCCGACTCAGTTATTATCAGGCTTTGACCTGAATAGGATATGAGTGACAGACTCTGGGTGATAATCTGCAACCGGTTTATGAAAGCCCATTGACTGCAAGCAAGATGCCCTATTTGGCTTTAATAATCGACTTTTTTTTTTTAAATAATACCCAAAACTTTAATGTCATAATTTACATATAATTGTGCAACATCTCAATTTCAGTGCAGCCTCTCACAGTGGGGTCATTAATTGGGATGGAGGTCGGGGCTGCCCTGCCCTGTCACATACCTCCCAGCATTATTTCACATAAAACAAGATGATAACTGGAAGGTGCTTGCAGGCGTCCAAAGCCATGGAGGAGCTGGAACAGCACGTCATTCAGCTGCGGCAGCGGCTGAGGGACAGCGAGCAGGCGCGGCAGGAGCAGCTCCGGGTGAGCCCACTCCCAGGGGCCTTCGGGTCGCACGCCTCTGCCGTTCCGGACGCCCACATGGGCTGCATCCCCATGTATTACCCACGACATCGGGGCAGTTATGGGGCAGTTGTCTTTAAGCTGTCGTGTAGCATCAAAGGTTTGTTGCACTTTTCGAACAGCGATGTAGTGTCTCAAGTGCCGGTTCTCTTCTAGGACCAAGAGAACGCATTTCTGCAGGAGAAGTCGGACTTTCAACAGGCCAGTGAGAAAAAAGTAAGACTCAGATGTTCATTCAGCTCTTTTTAACCCCCAAAACTAATTTTTCTCCTATAAATTCTGAAGTTAAAAATGTCTTCTCGGGATGTCTGGAGTTTGTTACGTAGTATTTACTTTGAGTTTCTTGTATTAATATTTGAGGGGTTTTTTTCTAATAAAGCAGAACAAAGTTTGAGATAAAAGCATTTGCCCTTCAGAAGCCCCGAGAGCTGTGGGCCCCCCTGACAGGTACACTGCAGAACAGGTGTTTCGCTCCATTGGTGTTTGTGGTCAGATAAACAGGGCTGGGCAAAGTGGTTTCCTGGGCAGGGATGCTATTACCCATTAAGATCAAACGGCAA
The DNA here is from genome assembly GCA_026777985.1 of Mormyrops attenuatus. Classification (NCBI taxonomy): domain Eukaryota; kingdom Metazoa; phylum Chordata; class Actinopteri; order Osteoglossiformes; family Mormyridae; genus Mormyrops; species Mormyrops attenuatus. The sequence goes on along the minus strand of JAODKC010000048.1, from coordinate 2,990,220 downwards.
GGGGCTACTTCACAGCCACGGCGTGTTATAAACCGGGACCTTTAAGAGCCTAATGAATTGGCCCTGATCTGCCAAACCAGGAGAAGGTGTGCAGCTGTCTTTAATAGATCAGGTGAATGTCTGGGCCGGCTTGTAGAGGCCGTCGTCCACACGTGTGCAGGCAGAGTCCGCAGAAGCACAGGCGGCCCCTACCGCTCCTGACCTTCTTTTATGGGCTCGAGTGCAGATGGAGGGGTCACGATTCAGTTCAGGGAAACGTCTGATCGCACACACCGAACCCCTGGGGGTGCGAGGAGGAAAGCAGACGGAGGTGCCCCGGACACGAGGAGCCCGAGACAGGACGAGGCCAGGCTGGGAGGTGCTGGCAGCCGACCTCACTGCTTCTCCTAATGGCCTGCAAATGTTTCGTTCTATAGGTTCAGTCACTGAAGTGCGAGATGGAGAGAGAGGAGGTGGAGGCCAGGAAGAAGATCTCCACCCTGGAGGACGCCCTGAGGTGAGGATGTCCTCCAGATGAGAGAAGGGGGCTTTAATCCGCAACCCCGCCCCCCATGCGGCTCGCACCCCCAACACTGTCTGGCCCTCCCTTCAAACATATGACAGTGGGATTGGGTTTCCCCTTTGATGTCAACATGGCAACGACACAAAGAATCGCTGAAACCCAAACTTCTCTGAATCCCCTTGCGGCTCGGAGCGCTGGAGGAGATTAGCATAACATTGTGGAGAGCCCAGTATGTAAATAAGCTGATTAATAAATGACATGCCTTCACTGGGGCGGGGGGGCCCGTCAGCGGTTTGTCTCGACATGCCCCCCTTTTCCATCAGCATCACTACATTACCCACAATTCCCAGTCACTCAGCCATTTCTTTTTTTATCTTTGCTGTAGTAAGACAGTATGGAATTGTTCATGAAGTATTTTACCACTTTCAATCCTAACTGTCTCTAGTCTCATCACCCAGAGCTCAGATTCAGCCAGCCCCATCTCCCCCCCCCCAAGCCAGACTCCGGCCCCCACAGCCTGGTTGCTTTCCAGTTCCCAGGCTCTCCCCCACACAGTCGTATGCATCACGTAGCGTAATATGATCATATAATATTCTTAGCGTCACGCCTGCTCTCTGTCCTTGCTGATGGCTACATTGAAAAGGTCTCACTTGACCCTTTAAGATGTATTTTGCTTGTTCCCACTTGTTCCTCTTGGTCTTATTTATTTGAATGACTTTTCTGATGTTCTATTATTTTATTATTATTTCACTTGTGACTGACTGTCACTCACTGTGAGCTCAGCCTCATAGCACTTTGGTCCTTGGCAGCTGTACAGTTGTGATGCGTATTCGAAATAAAAAAAAATGTAACGCGGCACTCTGTAGTTTCGTACATGTGTAAAATGTGGTTAATATACAGTATCGCACCTCCTCACGTATGTAGTGTGTATGTAAAGTGCTACGATGTGATACAGGCACGTGTAAAACGTGCGCATGTCATATAGAGCGACCCCCCCCCCCGAGTGTGGGTAATCTGTGTCGGGGAGAGTCAGCAGGTGAAAGCGCTCCCCCTTCGCCTTCTCTGCTTACTTGGACTCTTTCTGCCCCATCAGCTGTTCAAAGCCACTTGGGCACATGGATAAACATTGGCAGGCTGCCTGCTCCCTGGTTCTTCGGCGTCAAAGCAAGGGTCCACGCGGCTTCACTGTAGGGCTCCTGGGGCGCCCGCCTGTTTGCCTGCTTTTTCAGTTTTTCAGGAGGCATAAGCCTGGATCCCATACAGACAGATTCCTGTCTTTGAGCTTTGTAACACTTGTTTTTTTGTTTTTTTTCCTTGCCCACTTTTCGGACTTCTGAAGCTCTTGTCGGAGCGGGGTGGTGCAGTGTGCCTATTTCTGTGTGCGGTTCCTCTCGCCGCCAATCTTTTCTTCTACGCGTGTTCCTCCACATCGCCGCTCCCTCTCCAGGTCCTTTTGTGTCTGCGGCCGCCCCGGGGACAGGCATGTGCAGAGGCAGCCTAATAATTACAAAGGGCACGACGTTGGGGAAAACATTTTCTCCATCTTTGATGTGCAACATGAGAGAGACCAAAATTACAAAGACAAAATGTGGTATAGAGAGAAAGACCTTACATGTTCCCTCCTTATTTAGTCCGGCTGTATTTCCTGTTATTGTTGCAGCCTGTTTAGCAGAGCCATAAAAAGGCAATTAGATGGTGGGGACTGCAGTTTTTTAATGGCTGTGCCCCCTGTTGCCCAACACTATGCATTACAGGGAGAAAGAGGAGCAGCTGTTGCAGGTGTGGGAGAGGCAGAAACAGCAGGCCCTGCAGGCGGAGGAAGCCCTGGAGCAGCTGAAGAGGCAGGCGGAGCTGAGCTCGGAAACGGCCTACGCGGACATGAAGCAGCAGGTTGGTGGGGGGCAGGAGGGCCCACTGTGGAGAACAGTCATCATGGAGGGCAAGCAACTCCCTTTAACGTGCCGCCTGTCAGATGGAGAAGATGGAGGCCGATCTGAGCCGGTGCACAGCGCTCCGGGAGAAGCAGGCCAGGGAGTTCGCCTGTCAGATGGAGGAGCTGAAGCAGAGATACGACTCGCAGGTCTGTGTCCCTGAGTCTGAGTCTGAGTGTGTGTGTGTGTGTGTGTGTGTGTGTGTGTGTTTTCACGTGCACTTCTGTCTGTGTGTGTGTCTCTGAATGTGTGTGAGTGTCTCTCTGTGGGTGTCTGTCTCTGTATGTGTGTGTGTCTGTCTGTGTCTGTCTGCATGTGCCTGTGTCTTGTCATCATTTGTGTCACCAATCTGTCTGCTTCTGTCAGTCTCACTTTACTCTTCAAACAAAATCATCCATAAATTAACCCGTCAATGTATTTGCTCACTCATGCACTCTGTCATGTAACAAAATGACAGGTTTATTGGTAACAAGACAAGAACATTTTCCCGTTTTTTTCCCTCCCACATATATCAAACTGCCATCATCTGGCCCGATCTGACAAAAGGTACAGAAAGACTGATAATGATATCCAGGCTGGGGCCTCCGTGCAGCCTTGAGCGCAATGCCTGAACCTCAGCTGGATCTCTTCCTGATACGGTTGACTTCCTGTTATGGATCACTTCCTGTTTGGGGAGTTCTGGGCAGCGGTTGTCTAACCAAGCGGACAGTGCCAGCTTCCCCGTGCACCTCGGTGCTCTGTGGCACGGCGCCGTTTCACCTGAAAATTTACCTGCTTTACCTTCCTAACCGGATAATCCTGAGGATGGTCGGCATGCCTTTCATTCAGTAACAATCCTCTGTAACTAGATTTGTCTTGTGTATGAATAACATGCCATCGCCTTGAAAATGTGTTGGTTACAGAGCATAAGATAAACTTCAGGTCCTTTGGACAGTCGCTGTCATAGCTCAGTGTAACTGGTCATCTTCTTCAGAAAAATGCTGACGGAAGCTGGTTTTTGTTATGCGTAGATATACATGCCTGTGATGCGAATGTGTGTTTATAAGGTACTCAGTGTCTGACCTATTGTTGATGGCTTGGGGCTGTTTGGCGTTGGGCGGGGGCTTTACCCCAACTAGAGGCTCTTTGGGCTGTTTGGAGAAACGTCTGCCCAGAGTGATGCCCCCCCCATCCATCTCAGAGAGCCCCATTGACCACCTGCCACCCCCAGCATGTAGCAAGTAGGGTGCCGTGGGCAACAATGGCGGGAGGATTAGCGTCAAAGGCCCGGCGAGGAGGCCTCTGAGGCGGCCCCCCCTTTCAGCCAGGGCTCCTCGGGCCCGAGTCTCGCCGGCGTGCCTCGGCCTCGCTGTGCCGCCGCCGTTGAGCCGCAGCGGGCGTCCCAGTGTGCCTGCAGTTCCCATCTGTTCCCGCTGAGAGGCCGTGGCCGACAGTGCCGCCGTCAGCGTCGTCAGGATGCTCCTCTGTCTGTTGTCAGTCCTCAAAAATATTTCATAAATGAGCTTTTCCCAAGGAAGGGGGATCTGAATGCTGAATGGATGAAAGGGAGGACAATAATACAGGTGAAGGACGAGGGTTTAATAGACTTGGGGGAAAGAATTCCGGTGGCATTCCTGCTCAGTAAGAGCATAAAAGAGTGAGTGAGGGTGGCCCTTGTTGTGGGGCAGTAAACCCGCTGCCCCATGCAGTGGTCTAAGAATAAGGTACTACGTAAAATATTAGCAGATAGGGGAACTTTGATGCCCTTCGTTAGCAGTGATTGTTCTGTCTGCTGAAGTTTGACGAATCGACCAAAAGGAACTATTGGCGCAAAATTGTTCTGTTGTCATGTTATATTTTGGGGGAAAGACCTGAACTTTTATGTGGGCAATGGGCAAGTTGTCATGACGACGGAGGGACGTTCCACTGATGGAGTCTCGCTCCCCCTCCCCCCCCCCCGCGTTGTCCAATCAGATCGCGGAGCTGAAGCTGCGACGTGAACAGGAGAGGACACACCTCTTCCAGCAGCACAACGCCGAGAAGGACAGCCTGGTCCAGGACCACCAGCGGGAGATCGCCGACCTGCAGGAGCGGTCCAAGGCAGCTGTCCTCCAGCATGAGACACACACCCAGGAGTTAAGGAAGCGGGACAGCGAGGTAGGGGGCCGCCGGCACCTCCCACACCACCCATCTCACGGTCTGCTTGGCCGTCATGTCGTGTTTTCCCAAAATGCACGGTGCGTTTGGGAAAGTATCCTGCTTTAGTATGTTGGGTCGCATGAAGAGCAAGTGATTTTTTTCAATTTTATATATTTATGCCCATTTTCTGTTATCAGAGATCCTTAAATACAACTCAAAATCATTGAAAAGAATTTAAAAACAGAAAACAGAATATTTTCAACACTGTTATGCTTTAGATCGAATTTAAGACAATCCGTTCTTTTCAGGCAGAAATGCTGCTGGTTTCCAAATGGAGGCTAAAGGCATCCCCTTGCATTGTTCTTTGGGTCTTTTATTCTTGATCCAGTTCTGTGGGCTGCCCCAGCTGGGCTGGAACCGAACCCGTGGGGTGCAGGCTTACGCATAGGACGGCTGCCTGCCCCAAACCCCCCCCCCCCAACTCTGGGCTTTTTCTCTGCTCCGCGGGGGTCCGGCGCCAGTCTCACCACCATCACCCCTACGAAGGGCGGCGTGCTCACGCACCCGTTGCCAGTCTTGCCCCAAGGGCGCTCAGGCTTCAGGGAAGAAACTGTGATCATCAGGCTCTGTGTCGCATCCGTCCAGCCGCCACCATAAATTCCTTTCTCGATTTCCTTGACAACGACCAAGTTCAGTAAACACCTGCTCTCTGTATTTTTTCATTAATTCACTTGTTTACTCTCTGGTGGTCTTACCGCAGTTCATAGAAGACGTCACGTTTCTCCTGCATCTGAAATTTATAGGACTGTTGTATCCAGTCAGCCCCAAACCCACCCCCCTCCCACTGAAGGTGGCCGTGGTCCCCAGAGGGAGTTGGGCCTTTGGACTTTTTCCACTCTTGGGTGACATGCGGTCGGCATGAAAACACGTCTTTTGTCGCCTCCTGGTTGAAGAGCAGCAGATAGGGTCCTGGGCAAAAGGGCAGGGCGTAAGGCAGAGGGGCAGTGTCCCTCACCATTCCTGATCATCTGGCTCAATATTAGCGTGTGAACGCACAGCTAATAGCCCGATAGCTGGTGCCTGTGCCGGTCCCATGGCTCTGCGTCTGCCGCCCTGGGGCTCCCGTTTGGCTCATGCTCAGCACAGCTAATAGCCCGATAGCTGGTGCCTGTGCCGGTCCCATGGCCCTGCGTCTGCCGCCCTGGGGCTCCCGTTTGGCTCATGCTCAGCTCAGCTCCGCGTCCAGTGATGTTTTTGCACATACATAATGAGTTTGAGTAACCCAGTGCTGTTGGGGTCTTCATCAGAACCCATGCACTAGTGCTGCACCGCGAGGCATCTTCTCCTTGGTCTCCCATCCAAAGGAATAAACCAACAAAACCAGAATAAAATGACTTAAATGTTAGTGATAGCTGACGACTAATTAATGACTAATAAAGTAGCAGAATTCAGAGCATGGCAGCCCTTGGCGTCTGACCGATCGATCTGTAAACCCTGGTGCTGTGAGAGAGAGAACGCATTGAACCCCCCATGGAAGAGACGAGCTTTAGAAGCTCCTCATTCTTAACGACAACTACTGAATGGTGAATCCAGACAAACATTCAGTCAATGCAAAGGCATCCATCTTTCATTCTGTGTTGTATCCACCAATCCATCCCTTTGTCTTCCAGCCTCTTATCTAATTGACGTGGTGAGCCTGGAGCTGATTCCAAGTCACGCAAGGTGGGGTACACTGAGTGGGATGGCCGTCTGTTGTAGAGCTGTAGTTATTTTATCGGATATGTACACTCTGGGTGGGATGGCAGTCTATTGTAGAGCTGTAGTTATTTTGTCGGATATGTACACTCTGGG
>JAODKC010000048.1:2973073-2983718 GCA_026777985.1 Mormyrops attenuatus | reverse complement strand
TGTAGAGCTGTAGTTATTTTGTCGGATATGTACACTCTGGGTGGGATGGCAGTCTATTGTAGAGCTGTAGTTATTTTGTCGGATATGTACACTCTGGGTGGGATGGCAGTCTATTGTAGAGCTGTAGTTATTTTCTCGGATATGTACACTCTGGGTGGGATGGCAGTCTATTGTAGAGCTGTAGTTATTTTATCGGATATGTACACTCTGGGTGGGATGGCAGTCTATTGTAGAGCTGTAATGACTTTATCATGGGATATGGTTGCATGCTATATGTTTTCATGGGTGGTATGTAGTTCTGCAGGTTTTGTGTACTTGTCTGGCTTCAAACCCTGCAGCTGATAGAATAATCTTACTACTGTTGAGCTCTTGAAGAAGGAGTCCATGTTCCGGAGAGCTTGAATGACAGAGCACTTCATTACCAAGCTTATCTGGTTTGGGCGTCGTTGGACTAAAGCGCTTAAAATGGAGATGGGATGTAAATAAGATTGTCGCTTAGGGGCTGTATTTGTTTCCAGTTTTTGTCCTCCTCATCACCATCTTTTGACATTTCTTTGCCCACTTTATTCAAATATGTGTATATTTGCTTAATTTGAAGTAGCCTGCAACTGCTGTCCCTTAGGCTACAGAGCACTTCCTTTTCAGCATTTGAATCAGCATTTTTCCATTGTCCTGGATCCATAACTGCATGACGACCCCACCACCACCACCTCTGACAGACTCCAGACACATCTGTAGTCCATGAGAGAAAACAGACTCTCCTTGGTTAGCACACTGACACTCAGGAAAGGGAAGGAGTGTGAGACAGACAGGCTGACATACTGGAGGTTGTGCAATAAAAGACCTCAGGTATAATAGCCTGGAGTCTGCAGAGTGACTGGGTAAACGGAAATTGTGAAATACTTAAAATCTCTTGCAACAGCCGAATAAATGATGAGTGCATTTGATGATCACTTATTTAAAAACTGTCAGATAATCAGTACTCACAGGCTGTGTTTTGAGAAAGGGAAATATTTACTTTTAATTCTGTTGAGAGGCTTGTTAAGTTGAATTCCATCCTTTGAAATATTACATATAAGAAAACATAGCATTCTCAAAGACAGCAGATGAGAGGACGTTCTGGCCCAAAAGTATGAAAACAAGCACTTAATTCTGGGAATGGTAATAATCGTTTTACTGGAATTTCTTTTCGCAACGTCAATATTTTCGAGGATTCGAAGCCAAGAGGCCTTTGAAGTGAACAGAGAATATTCAAAGGCATTAAGATGTTGCATGCAAGGCGTCTTTCAAACCCTGTCAACAGTAAGTACTAAAAAAAATACCGCTAAATGTATTGGTCTGAGGCCCGGCATCCAGAGCCCGGCTCGGGCCCACATGGGAAGCACCCAGCCCCGACGAGACACTTCTGTCCGCTTGGGGTGGATGACAGTGTCTTGGTGAAGATGAGTAAGAGTCTGCTCTTGCAGGCAGAATTCAGACTCATGCCTTGATGTGGGGAATCATTGCGTGTTTAAAAAAAGAGGTTCTGGTTTAAGATTCAGAAAAACAACAAATGGTTCGCGCATACGATGCTGGCGTGTAATCTGGGTCCTTTCATTTGCCTGGGGAGGGCGGGCGATGCCAGACCCGGCTGCTTTGTCGTCTTTCAAAACACACTCAACCGTCTCTCTGTAGCACGTTGTCGTCAGTTGTCAATATTTTATTGGTGCCCTGCTTGTGAATGGAAGAAGCCTCCCATTGGGCGCTTCCACTCTTCGCCTGGCTCCAGGTTTAGTCTGATTGGTTGACCTGTCACTTCCCTCTCAGTGCTGGCCAATGGCTGCGGAACTTCTCTGCGGGGGGTGGGCGCCATAGAGGCCAGCTGTGGTACTGACGCCACAATGTCGGCCCTGAGGCGTGCGATTCCTCCACCGTCTCCTTTTCAGATGAGAGATTAGATTGAGGGTTTCGCGTTTGTCAGGCGGGGGGAGGCGAAGACCAAGTGTTTCACCCTCGGAAACCTTACATAGCTGTCCACACTCTGGCCGCTATGCTGTGGCTGTCTGTCTGCCGCGATCTCTTTATATCTGACTCCAGCTTTTGCCCAGTCCTCAGCCTCCTCTCATTTGCTCAGCTCCCGTTTTCATGTTCTGCCAGTGGCATCGTGGCTACCGTGCCGGGATTCGGATGCAAACGGCCTGGCAGCTTGACACACGTCTGACAAGGTGACACTTGGCGTAAACAAGCGTGCGGATAGATCGTCTTCTGTTCCGGTCATCGTTCCTGTGAACGGGCTTCAATCAAACAGCATAGAGCAATGTTACCCCCCCTCATGCCAAATATGCTTCTTAAGAAACCAAACAGTGCTCCTCTCTAAGATCAAACATGTCTGTCTGGTTCAGTCTTTGACCTGGTGGGTGGCACCATCTCCTCACATCTAAGTTTTGGGGGTTCCCATCTCACCGCTGTTCTTGTGCACCATGGATTTATTTTGGGTACTTCGGTTCCTCCCGCAGTCTGAAGGCATGCAGTTAGGATAATTGGTGTCTGCAAATCGCCCATAGTGTTCGTACTCTGTGATGGACCGGCATCCTGTCCAAAGGCTGCCCCTGCTCTGTGTGGCCTTGGATAGGCTCCAGGTTCCCCCCCCCCCTCCCCGCCATGACCCAGCCCAGGATAAGCGCTTGAAAGATGAATGGATGTTTTGCACTTAGTTATTGTGGAATTTTATAACGCTTTTTTGAACCTGATCCACAGAAAAATCATAGTTACATTTCAGTTGTGTCATGCATTGACCATCCTGTTTTCAGTTTTTACTGACATTTGTTGGTATATGGAATCGCAACTTATTTGTCAGACTAGTTATTAATAGCCTCATCAAACAAGTGGCATTTTGTCCATAAGCCTGATCTCATGTTCGGTTGCAGTAAGGTCCGTGGCTAAGAATGATCGTCTCTCGTCGTATACCATGTTTATTACAGAATCGCAGATTTTGAGCGCCGTTCACCTACTTATTCCCTGGCACTTCATTTTCCCTCCAAAAACATGTTATTCCGTACGCTGTGACGGGCGTCGTTTGAGCCTAAAATAGCCGGGGCGGGGGGGCTTGCATCGTTAGAGGACACAGCACTGACGGGCTCTTCTCTCGTTATGGTTAGCGATGAGACGACAGCGAGAGATTGCTTCTCCAAAAGCCAGTAATTAAGAGAATGAAAGACCCTGCAAAGCTGCTGCTGGAGATTATGGTTCTTTCCAGATATATATACATATATATTTTCACTCTTTAACGAACTGTCATGACAAAACAGCAGACACCAATAGCAGAGCCCGTCTACCTTCCATCTTTTTCTGGCTCAAACCAGCAGTGTGTCGCCCTGAGCACCTGAAGCTGTCCTGTCCTGTCAAAGGGCACATTAACAATGAGGAGGAAAGGAACAAACGGAATGAGGCAATGGCCAGTAGGAACAGGCCACCAGGGAGACGCCTACTGATCTCTCGGCCTTTTTGTAGTTGGTCGATAAAGAACAGATGGCGCTTTGGATCTCCATGGCGACACGAACCAGGTGCCAGGCATCATTCAGGAATAAACCCGGGCCGATGTGTTAGAGGCCGGGCCGTGTGGCCGCACCTCGCGGGATACATGAATTCCTAACCGTGTGCGCCGCCGCTTGAAGCGTGACAGTCCATGCTGGTGGGCTCTCAGAGGGAAAGGTAGTTCCTCGGCCACTATTGGGAGGAACGGACAGATACGGAGCTCCTGTGAGCGACGCCCCCGACCTGTGGCCTGCCCCCAGCTCCCGCTTTAAAAACAGAACCGCAGAACTCAGGTGCAGCTCGTCAGGATAGGAGACCAAGGCATATGAACAAGTGTTATATGTTTCTCTTACGCTGGATCTTTTCACCAGCCTCAATAATTTAATTGAGTTGTAAATTAGACCCGAGTGTATTTTCTGCCGGTGTGGCCAACTGGATGCTTTGGGTTTAACCGATTTACTTTGGTCATCAGTGTTTCCCTGTGTGCTGTGCAGCAGTAGTGACGGCACCTTTGTCCTAAGAGGACACGCAAGCAAAACTTGCATGATGCATCTTGAGCATACTGCTGTCAAGGAGCCAACTGGGTTATGTGCTACTAGGCCGAGCTTCCAGTGAGTCACCAGTAGCAAGTGAGAGTTTGCATTGGAAATGGAACTGTACGTTACATTACACAACAGTATGAGAACCTGTATTTCAGCTTTTCCTGCATGTTCCTGGAGAAGATGGGTCTTGAGGCGTTTCCTGAAGCTTGATAAGGATTCTGATGCCACAGTCTAGTCCAACTCTAGATGTGTTCTTCCTAATTTTCATATGGTGGAGAGATCACTAGGTGGCTGAACAATCATGGCAGGACAGCGTAGCTCTGGAGTTCGTGGAAATGTGTCTGTCTATTAACAGTTTGAAGGCCAGCATCAGGTACTCAGACTTGTGCCTATAGGGAACCGATCATCAGACACAAGGCTGACTGAATGTTAGGCTTACTGCTGCATTTCGAATCTGTGGTGGTTCCCCAGCACATGCTGGCAGCCCTGGCGGTTAAACGCTACTGTAGGCCAGTCACCTCATGACTAGACAAGACGTAGGACAAGCAGCTGAGCTGCATGTTCTGGCAAATAAGGTCAGAGCTTTATACTGTTATGCAGAGTGAATCTGCAAGATCAGGAGAAATCCGCAGTGTGGCCAGCAAAGGACTGAAGGTCGTCTATCATCACCCCTCTGTTTCTGGGTGACCTTGAAGGAGATGGCATCAAGGGCCCAAACTATGCAGTGATGTCATGGCGAATGGTAGGCTTGGCAGAGGAGACAAGGAGCCCCATCTGTGAGAGGTTCAGCTGGAGGTGACGAACCCTCATCTGGGCCGCGATAGAAGTAGTGAGGTGCCCATTTCAAGGCTCTTTTTGTCGTTTGTTTTATTGCTGCTGCTTTTGCTGTTTTATTTATGTGGTATGTTTGTGAAAAAGCTATAAAAACGAGAATCAAATGCCTGCCGAATACCGTCTTGTGTGGGTCTGGCTACTCACTAACAGCGCTGCTCCCCCTGCTGGCAGTATATCACCACTGCAGGGCCTGATGGCCCTGGAAGCTCAGGTGCAGACCCCTGCGTGAGGAGCTGCAGCAGGCCCACAAAAGAGAATCAAATGCCTACTGAATACCCTCTAGTGTGGGTCTGGCTACTTGTTAGTCTTACTAACCGCTGCTCCCCCTGCTGGCGGTACATCGCCGCTGCAGAACCTGATGGCCCTGGAGACTCAGGTGCAGGCCCTGCGTGAGGAGCTGCGGCAGGCTCATGCGCAGAGGAAGCAGCAGCTGCTGGAGCTGGGCCTGCAGAGAGAGGAGGAGCGCCAGAGAGCCGGCCGCGACATGGAGGCTGTGCTGAACCGCCTGCGTGCCGAGGCCGACCGTGCCCGCCTCGACCTGGAGAGGACCCACGCCGTCGAGAAGGAGCTGGCTGCAGAGAAGGTGAGCTGTGGCTAAATGCCCTTTCCAAGCAGCAGTGACCGCTCTGGCCTGAGGTTTAAAATCACTTTAAGACCACCTTGCTAATCTGGCCGTTTGTTGATTTCATTGATATTTCATTTCACCAGAATCCATCGGCTGAAGAAGAGTCTTTTGAGACGGACTGAAATACTGTCTCTGTAGTCAGCAAAGTGTTAGAAGTCGCTGCCAAACTTTTAGTATATTTATGGGTCTTGTTGCAAGGGGAGACATCCACTTAATCCACAAGGAGGATGTTTGAAGTGATTGGAAGGAAAGTGATTATGGTTGAGATGATTCTTGTGGTCGGTCCGTCTAATCTGTGAGCCAATCCCAATGAAGGTGGACAGGGAAAGAAGCAGAGAAACTGGCCCGGGGGAGGGGGGGGGTTATTCCCATTGCTGATCCATCAATAGTTGGCATGTAGATGAAAAACCTTTACTGTTTCTTGGACAGTGTAAGAGCAAAAAGTGTTTAGCTTGTTAGCAGCATACTGCTATCGTGACTCTGCTGATATGTCCTTTACGGGGACCTCAAAAGAGACCTCAAAAAGAGGTTCCATGTGACCTTTTAAGACTGCATTGGGGGGGATATTGATCTCGTCTAGCCATCTGTACTAGCACACACCCAACTTACACAGGCATCATTTAGGATAGGCAGAAATCCAGCATGCTTGTACAAGCGCTTCCTGATTAAACCAGTAATGCAAGAATAGTGCTATTCAGTTTTATACCTCACATAGCTTTTTAAACTCTGGTGCAGCCTTCAGACTTCAAATACTTTCTTGCTACAAGCTGTGGTTTAATTTGGCCTTATTTATGCTACAAATGCACTTCTGCAGCATGGAATTCCAAATATGTGTATATAAAATGGGTTGGAGTTCCGGCAGGTGTGATCAGGCGGAAACCTGGACCATATGATCCGAATCCATACAAGGGGCAGGGGGTTTTGTCCACGGCCTTGGGGAGCTGGCGGAGGTTCTGGTCTTCCTTTGGCTTCGGACCTCTGCCATGACACACCTCAAAGATTAGCATTTCCGTCAACGTCTTTTCTGTGACGGTACTGAACATTTTTGGCCTGTTTTTTGTCGGGAATCGTGAGGCCACAGGTCACCTCCGACCAAGCTGTCTTTCGGCGTACTATTTTGCAGCTGTAGGGCAACACAGTGTTTAATCAGTCAGCAACTTGTAGAAGAGTGGCGTTACGTGGGCATGTTTATCACTCATCAATCCACACAAAAGTGATCTGGGTTAGCAGTCTGCAGTCTACAGTTTTGAGCACCGTTATAACAGGCAGTGCTGCGTAATATGTGAATTAATTTCAGTTGAGGTAAGACAAGAGTTGGTTAGATGGGCTACTTTCAATTTAGATAATCTAATTTAGCAAACTTCTAAGAATAGCTGTGGCGTCTGCTTCGTCTCATATTAGAGCTGTTTGCTGGTGTTTCTCTCCCTCCGCCGTGAGATTAGCTCTGTAGAAACCAAAACATTTAACGCAGATGTTTGCGTACATCAGCACCGGGGTATCTGCCCAGTCCAGGTTCCTGTCCGTAGCAGAAAAACAACTTACCTACTGTCCTGGTTTGGCCTCATTCTCATTTGGCCCGGCGGACGAAAATCCTGTGCCGATGGTGGAGGTTTCACATGGGCGCCGGCTGTTCCTGGCCATTCCCCATCTGCCCCCTAGCTAAGGGCCCTGGGGAACTCCCCTAGATGAAAGGGGTACTTACCCCCTACCACCATCAAAGACAATGATCCGCCCCACCCTCCCTCGACCCAGCAAGGGCATCTTATAAAGGCCAAAGGGTTTATGATCAGAGGCGACAAAGCCTCAACGTTGGCAGTTCCCCTTAAATGCTTCAGTCTGCTGGCCTCGTGAGGAGAGCCCTTCCTAACCGATTCTGGCAACTTCTGCCGTTCCCCATAATCCCGTTCACCTGGATGCAGAAGGTCAAAGAGCCAAAGCCGTGACTGCAGGCTGGAGAATGAATGTCCGTCCTGTTTTTTTTCCCCGTACGGAGCCGCGCTCCAGGCACCGGCCGGCAGCCGCGGCAGATGCTCGCCCCTCCTCTGAGCGTGGGGATCGCCATGGCAACCCCGCGCACCACATGCCACAGACGTGCGTGTTTTTACGTGTCCAAGCGCTGGGAAAGGCAGCGATAACAAAGAGACGGCAAGGAGGAGGAGAAGCGGGGGCTGGCTGGGGGCACTTTGTTAAGTGGCAGCAGCTGGCTGTGTTTCCTCCATCTGTAGCGGGGGCCCCTGGCAATGGGACGCAGTCGTGGGCCACCATACATCAGACTGTGTTGGAACTGTTCCCCAACTGCCGTTCTTGGTCGTTGTTACTCTTCTCCTAAACCAGTGTTTCCCAATGCGGTCCTCAGGGACCTGCAGTCAGTCCACTCTTTTGCTCCCTCCCAGCTTCCCCAGCCTAATGGATACACTTGATAGCCACAGCTAATGCCTGTAGGCATAGCCTAATGGACACAAGTCACATCTACTGCTAATGCCTGGAGCGTATGCTAATGGCTACGCTCCACGTCTGCTGCAAACCGTTGTAGGCGCAGCCTAATGGACACATTCGACCTCCACTACTAATGCCTGTAGGTGCAGCGTAATGGACAGACTCTCCTGATAAGGTCTGTAGGTGCTAGATGCTAAGATGCTAAACCTTCCCTTTGTGATGCGTTACCATCCAGGGAATCCACTGGAGCAGCAGTGGATGTCAGAGCTCAGTCCTGTTTTTCTGCAAACGAAACACCTGCTTAATAACCATTTATTTTGCTGCCAATAGTTTTTTGTTGTTGTTTTGATTTATTTTTTTGTTTTTCTAGTTACAAATTATTAGTTTCTGTCAGCTGCTTTCTGCCATTTAGAGATATAGTAAATCACATAATTTTTTCTGACACGGATTACACGGCACCGTATGTGTTGGGGGGAGGTGGGGGGACAAAAAAAGATCAAAGTAGTTTGACAGTCACCTCTGAGCGCCAGAACAAGGGCTTCGCTCATTTGTAGAAAATCAGATTTGCACAGTCTGGCCTCGCGGACGGACGCGGCGATTTCTTCCCGGCTTCTCCTCCAAGATGAAAGTTGTCTCTTTTTTTCAAGTCAGGTTTATTTCTTTAATGAAAACTGCAGAAAGTGGCAGCGTGAGCCGGCTTGTCTGCTGTATTTACAGAGTTTCTCTTGCCCGTCTTCTCCATCTTCGGCACTCCGGCATTTAATGAATAACATACGTGAATGCAGGATAAAGCTTGTGCCAACACATCCTGTCTCATTTTTTGTCGTTTTCCATTCCTCCTTTCTCTTCCACCCTATTATGACTGAATGGTGTTTTTGGCAGGGAGTTGTACCTTTTCTTTGCCCTTGCGCCCACGGCCCTTCCCCATTCCAGCAGGATTATTCCAGCCCGGTGCTGGAAACATTCTCATACGAGCTCCAACACAAACGTTTCTCTACACGTTGTGCAGCTGCCGTTATAGTCTGTCCTGGTGCAGCGTCTTGTCATCTTCTCATGTCTCTCCCCGAAATGATCTGCACGCTGTCTTCCAGATGTGTATTGTTCTGCTTTCTTTGTTCCAGATGTCACCTTTTGTCTTTTAGTTCTTTATACCGCATTTGGGACCTTCTCTCCTTTTGGGGAAGGGCTCTGGATTAAAGTAAGATGTTCACTTTGTTCAGCAGCCAGCTTCTCATTTTTATCAAGCCTGTCTTCTTGGTCTGACTGAAGGCTGCCGGTTGGAGACCCTGGAGGACGATGCTGTTGTACCCTAACATAAGTTACATCAGGCAGCTGTGAAGATGACTAGAAACGGATTAAAAACCACCGGCTAAGCAGCTCAACACAGAGTTCAGCTCGATCTTTTCAGAGATTACCCGAGTATCTCTAGCAAAGCTTAACCCTCTATTTCCTTTCCGGGGGGGCGGCATCTTGTCTGTTAACCCCGGCCTGAGTCGTACGCACACGCTGGCACTGTAGATAAGAGGAACGTAAACACTTTGGCGCTTTGCGATTCATTTTCCCATGCAGCCAGGCTACAAGAAAAAACACATTTCCATTGTTAGATTTCAAGCCGTATTCGAGAAGCTGCTTTGTGTGAGTTATTCAGATACATATACACATTTTTTTTTTTATCCTGCATAAATATTTTCCTTTTTCTTTACAGAAGTCTGTTCTTCTCTTCAAATAATTGGCAACAGTGGTCGTTTCTCCCCCCCCTTCTTTTAAATGATGAATGGTTGGCGGCATATGAAAAGCGAGTTTGGGGGGGAGGATGGGGGAGGCTGAGCCTGGCTCACAGCCAGTCTTCCTGGTGACGGCGCAGGCGGGGTCAGAGGTCACCTGTGAGGTGTCCACATGGGCGTCAGTGCAGTTTTCATCGCTGTCGGCAGTTTATTTTATTTATTGTTTTTTTTTTTTTTTGTCCTTTCAGAACAACAGCAGGCTGAAGCAGATGGAGAAGGAGTTCAGCCTGAAGCTGTCTAAATCAACCCAGGTATTCTTTTATTATTATTATTTTTATTAATTTATGCCCCCCAAGGATATTATCTGAAAGTCCTGGAAAAACTTCAGAGGGAACCTCTCTTGAATTATGATAGATATGTACTTCTGTAGCAGGTGAAATTTTCCATGTATAAGGGATTTTATATTTTTCCAGCTTATGAATCGTGAAATTCTTGCTGAAGCATTACAGTCTGGGTATCTATCTCAACCGGGGCTTGAACCCACAACCTGCACCAGTCGCACTTCCGGGCAGTTACTTCTCAAGCGTCTGCATATTTACATGTGTGACCCAGCTTGGCACAAACCTTCTGGTTTACAGCTGATCTCCATTATGACAGATTGTCGTTCTCATCAGTGCCATCACTACATCAGATAATCACTGTCAGTGTCATCACTACATCAGATAATCACTGTCAGTCCCATCGCTATATCAGATAATCACTGTCAGTCCCATCGCTACATCAGATAATCACTGTCAGTGTCATCACTACATCAGATAATCACTGTCAGTGTCATCACTACATCAGATAATCACTGTCAGTGTCATCGCTACGTCAGATAATCACTGTCAGTCCCATCGCTACGTCAGATAATCACTGTCAGTCCCATCGCTACGTCAGATAATCACTGTCAGTCCCATCGCTACGTCAGA
>JAODKC010000048.1:2956094-2972453 GCA_026777985.1 Mormyrops attenuatus | reverse complement strand
CATTTCAGCGTTTGCCACCAGCTCTGTCGGCCCGCTTTCCATTTCAGCGTTTGCCACCAGCTCTGTCGGCCCGCTTTCCATTTCAGCGTTTGCCACCAGCTCTGTCGGCCCGCTTTTCATTTCAGCGTTTGCCACCAGCTCTGTCAGACTAATGTCACACTCTCCTACACAGGTGATTACAGACCTACAGGCCAACGTGCATGCAGCTCGGGAGGAGAGTCTACAGCTTCGCCAGGAGGCAGAGCAGCTTCGCCAGGAGGCAGAGTCACGCTGGGAGGCAGAGAGGCAGATGCTCACCCGCAATGCAGACATCAACAGCAAGGTGGGGATGCATTGTTACACCACAATTCTGTTTAAGCCATTTTCATTCCTGCAGACAACTCTGCAAAGTTTGTGGTATACGGTGCCAAATTAAAGCATTCTGAATCTAAATCTACAGTTTTGGAAAAACAAATCATTTAAAAGCTGTTTTCTCTGTGTCCTGGCCATGATGCCAGTGAGTATAATAAGAATTAATGCTGGCATTATGCGCCTACATGGACTGTTTCTGGGCCGGTTTCTGTCTACAGTCTAAACTTGTGATCTCCATGGCACAAGATCACACAGTTTCGGCCAGAATCCCCTCCAATCCAGGTCTAAGGATGCCAGCTTGAACAGCGTTTAGTTTCATTTTTGCAGAGGAAATGCCACTAAATGTCTCATTTCCACCTCATTTCGGGAACCCGCCTCTGTTCGCCTGTGGTCTGCCCGCCGATGCCCCCCTGCCCCCCCCAGCCCTCTACTTTTAGGATCCGCACCCTCGTCACAGTCGACGCTGAATCTGGGTTGGCCTGCTGAGTGGCCGACCTGTTTATGTCAGTGTAGATGTGTACGGGAAGCAGCCAGGGTGAGATGGCGTTACTCTTTGGTCTGCAGGAGCGACTTTGTTACACGTTTACATCAAAGGCACATTATGAAAGCTGAAGGATGAAAGACAGAAGGGAAGACATCAAAGCCGGCCGCGTTAGTCGCCGTATTTCAGCGCACTCGTCCCCGCTGGACTGTTTATATCGGATTTCCCTCTCGCCTGTTTAGTTAATGTTAAACTGTACTGTAATTGGTCGCCCTATGAAATTCCCACCTAAAGTACCCCGACAAATTGATTAACGCCGTTCTGCTTGCCCGCTTTGATTGTTTTAACCCCAGAATAGCCCCTCCCTCGCTGAGGTATGTGTGGCCCCCAGCGCTGCTACTGTTACCAAGCAGTTGTTTACATCCATGCCTTGTTTTTAAACTGTCGCCGTCATCTCCTCAAAGGCTGCGACGACAGCCCTTCCTTCTTTGTGTTTTTTTTAAAAACACAGAGGCGTATTTTGTTCTAATTTCCAACATCAAAGTTCCCAAGTGAATTTCCCCAGATGTTTTAATCTCCCTCCGCCGCAGAGTAAAATCGCTGGAGCGATAGCGGCGGCCGGCCTCCTCGGACTCCGGAAGCCAGCAGATAGTCCTTAGTTGTGGATGGCTGTAGCGGGATGCCTATTGGAAAACAATTAGCCGCACCTCCCCCGGCCACATTAAGAGAGCTCTTTGTCCTGTCCTGGACGTGGGTTCCCTTTACACTGAGCTCCCATAATCCCTTTGGTGTATTTATTATGACCTCACTGCAGTATGGGGACATTGCTGGACACTGGGGTCAAACAGCAGTGTTTGAAAGTGCAGGGCCATTTTTAGAGACATAGTGAGTGAAAGATTAAGTATTTTTGTACCTGTGCAGACGGCAAAATAAAGTCTCAATTCAGTCAATAGTTTGAGGGGACGGTTGGAATTAAGAATCACTCCCTGTGTTATAAACCGCTTTTGCTGCCGTTAGTTCATGTCAGAATCGATGTTTTGAGCGATGACAGAAATCGAGGGGGTGCGGAAGCATGAGCTGGGGGAGGGAGAGACAGACCAGTCAGTCATTTGGATAAATTCATCATAGACCTAGTTTGATTTCCTCTGGATGGGAATATAATCCCCAACTAAAAATTTCATTTCAGTTTCCAGAATGTTCTCTCATTGTAAAGTGGCTCGCTCTCCGCCTTTGATTTACGTTCCATAAATTGGGAGAAAATTTAGTTGTTTTTCCCATGGTATGCGCAAATTTAAGATCAGATCGAGGGAGCAATGAAAACAGAGCCAACTAAACGGAGTAATTAATGCTTCTTTACCAGGCTGGGATGACGTAACGCAAAGCCGTGTGCTGCGGCAATAAATCACTCTGTCAGGCCACTCGCCAAGCATCAGACGTCAGCAGCAATAATTGAAGGATTGGGATCAACATGGAGGGGAGCAAAAAAAATATTCATTTTCATTTCCCCCCTGACACACATTCGGCCTGCGGGAGTCTGGGGCTTTTTGGTGGTTTGGTGTGGTGTGTCAGCCTCTATGCCACACAGGCTCTGGGGTCCTGGGTTAGAAGGTTTGAATTCATCTTACTCCTTACCAGCGATAGTTAAAGGGATCCCTTTAATCTGCTGTTTTAACGTTTGTAAATCTTTCTGCATGGTGCCGTAAATAGAGATCCACATCAAGACTTTCTAGTACTAACCAGACAAAGCTTTTACTTACCCAGAGTGCACTGCTCCACTGATCTTCACACAAGGACCACCCAGGAAATCAGTCCAGGGTTTTATCTTTGAAGGTGTGCATGCGGTGAGTGGGTGGGATGGTGTGTGTGTGTGGGTTTTGTATATATTACATTGTATATATGTAATACATAATATGTTATGTATATATTACATGGAGAGCAAATGTCCCCACAGTGTGATAAAAACCTGTTACTTTGACAGCGTGGAGACCATTTTTTTTTTGTCCCCACAAGGGGACACTCAATCTTATAAAAATCTGAGACTGCAATCAAAAAACTAAAAACGCCAAAAGTCTTGTATTTTGCTTGGTTAAGGTTAGGGCTGGGTAGGCCTTTAGGTTGTCATTTTTAGGATTAGGGTTTTTCCCATACAAATGAATGGAGAGTCCCCACAAAGATATGAATACAAACGTGTGTGTGTGTTGTAATAATCCGGTGATTCATTTCTGGCCTGCTGTGCTCGTAGCCACTGTTTACGGGACATGAAGACTTTCACAGCCCAACATCTACAGCAGCTTTCTTACTTCCTCCACTAAAACGTCAGATCGACAGATGAGTGGGTGACTGGCGATAGCGTCCTGTGGAGGACAGTGGGTCAGACTGCCCTCAGAGAGCGATAATTCAGCACGATGCCGTATGGGCTACAGTCTCATCTCCATACTGTTCCAAATCACGCTGCTGCTACTACTGTCGAATTTAATTTACTCCTATTCAACTTTCCACTGTATTGTTGTAGTGGTATCACTTCTGCACAGTAGATTTTAATGGTTCCTCTCCGTCCATCTCTCGTTCTCTCTGCAGGTTCTTCAGGAGAAGGTGGAGAACTTGCAGAGGCAGGTTCACGCTGCCGAGAAGCAGTTAGTAAGCAAGGAGCTGGAGACCCAGCAGCAGGTACTTCCTGCCCGTCGCCGCTGCCTCGCGGCATTTGAGTGTTTCTCTGTGGTTCAGCAAGGCATGGTATCCGTGTTGTTAGGGGTTTATCTGATCTCAGGTCGACCCTGTTTTTTGTCACGACACTTTCTGCTGTCATGGGACCATGCTGATTATTCTCCCCGATGCCACCTGTCCGTCACTGAACTGACAGTTCAGCCGCTCAGATTTTCGGTTTGGAAGACAGAGGGTTTTCCTGCCACCTCCTACTGCAATCCCTCTCCCTAACTCACTGGCATACATATACAGTGTTTGTACATCTACTGGGACTCTGTCCTTTACAGATTTTTCACCCATTCATGTGACCGTGACAGTGTACCAAAATGAAATTTTCTCAAACTTCTTCTGGTCCTCGGTTTGTATATCATTTGGAATTGAAAACGTTCCTTTACCTGCTCGTCTGGTGTGCAGTTTGAGACGTGGAGCCAAACGCCCTTCAGGTCTTTGTCACACACACCCCCCCCCCCCCCCATGCTGGAAGGCTGCTGTCTCCTCTCCCACGTCGGCCTACATCAGGCTGCTTGCAGTGCGGCGGCAGTTTAGTCTGAGTTATCAAAAGCGCCACGGCCCCATCTTTGGCTGTCTGACCCGTCAGTGCTCAACGCATCCAAACACGACGTCTGCATTTGCCTGAGAAAGAAGCAGACTTATCTGAAGGGGGGGACAAATCTTAAGGAAGAACTGATTTAATCTCGAGATGTAAACGCCTCGCTCTGACTGAGCCCTATTTCATGTCTAAGACTCCTATTTATTTTTTTTGCTGACACTTTTCGGGGAGTTTACATGCCGTTGCATCACGTTAAAAGCGACAAGCTCTGTGGGCGGAGCTGTTTGCGGCTAGGTGCCGTACAGAGGGGCGGGTAGGCCTAGACCAGCCAGAACCTCTTAGCATCTGTCACCGGAGACATCTGTGTGACAGACACCTTAAATAAACCGGGTTTGCTGTCAACGGAGGAAGAGGTGCTGCGAGACGGCGGCATTTGGTACCGAGGCGCTCCGCGTCTGAATCGGCACATGGTAGAGCCCGGGAGCATTGGGCTGCAACGCCGTGGAAACGGCTCTACACCGCAATACTTGAGAAAGATCCAGAAATACAGGAAAGATCTGATGTTTACCATTCACCTCCTTAAGTGGCAATATTCTTACACACAAACCCCCCCCCCCCCAGCATATAATTCCTAAAAATAGCCCACACTTAGCTGTACCATGCCCAGTACTCATGCAGCATAAAACATCACAAGAAGCTCCCCCAGAAAAATGGCAGGGAAGCAGAGCAGAGACAGTGCAAGCCCACCTGCCCTGTCACCCCCTCCCCAAGAAATTACAGAAAGGGCAGGACTTCTGCTTCAATCCACAACCAGGGGAATTATTTTAGGAAGGGTGGCCATCTTTGCCATCCTCAGTATCAACCTGACTCCCCCCCCAGAAAAAAAAAAAAAGTTAGAGTCTGGCTGTCTGCAGTGACACATGGTAAAATTCCAGCCAACTAAAGGACACCCAGGAAGCGGGTATCCATGATGGCTGTCGGTGTTTGTAATGTGGGGGTGTTCCTGACCGGCGCCTCGGACGGTGTAATCAGCCAGCAGATAGGCCTCCTCCCCACACGGTGGCCTGAGCCCTAGTATGAGGTGTATGTCTGCCCCCCCCTCAGGTCACTCAGGTTCGGCAGGAGTGTGAGCTCAAGATCAAGGGGCTGATGCCGGCGTCGCTGCGACGGGAGCTGGAGGACACCATCGCCTCGCTGCGCTCGCAGGTCAGCGGGCTCCTCACCTGCGCGAAAACTGCTAAAACTCTATCCTGGGGGATTTCCGAATATTGGAGTAGAGTCGAAAGAGTCGAAATCCCATATACCGTGGTGTAATGTCTGGATGGTAAATTTGATATCGCCCAAGCCTCTATTTACATATTTTACTTATGTATGACCCAAGCCACCGTTAATGCACCAAAAATTCTCTGTCGTTAAGAACATAAGCCAGTCATTAAGTAGATATTGCCTGCTGCTAACCCTAAAAGCCAGTCTTTATGTGCAAACGCGTGAGCCGACTGTGTAGTAAGCGTGGTGTCAGCAGCTAAATGCACTGCATACAGTGCTTTATATGTTTTGAAATGCACGACTGCGAAGGTAATGAAATGTAAATACGTATTTGTTTTATTAATTCAGCTCTAGCTACCTCCTGACATTCAGCAGCATTATAAGTAAAACCTGACTTATTTAGTGTTTACTGATTATTACCCCTGACCTGGGTACCACTGTATTTAGCAGGCTACACAGAACTGGAAAGTATAGCTCAGCTACAAGTGCATTACATCAGTAAATCGTTTTGTTATTTAATCATTGCTGACAGGTCCCGGTCCTCCACCTGAAGCACTGTTGTTGTCTAAGTGATCTGTAGCAGTTTCTTTGTTTTTATAGTCTCCGTGAGGTACACGGTGACCAGATAATCCATGTCAGCAAGGACACTCGGGTTTTACAAACTACTTTTAAACCGAAAGGCTCCTGTGCTCGGCTAAATAGTTCAGCTCTTCTTGCGCTTTGACTGGTTCGTTTCCTTGATTGAAAGACTCATCCAGCTGTTTCACATTAACATTAGTGACACATTCATGATTATCGGAGACTGACCAATCAGCACACAGCGAGAACTCTGGGCTTAAGTGAAATCCGGGTCCTTTTGATTGAAGTAGTAGTTAAAAAAATCTATCTGGTCCTCCCTAAAAAGTAACATTAATTAAAATTTTAGATTATAATCACGCATTTATTACAGAGTTGGGTAATTCAGGTCCAGAAGGTACTAATCCAGACCAAGATTTTCTTTCAACCAACCAGTTGAGTACTCTGTGACTGTGACTCTTTATGCTCAACTGGTTGGTCTGGACTTTTACTTTCTGGACCTGAACCAACCCCGATTGATTTACTTCTGTGATTTCGCCTGACTTGTGTGCCGTTAGAGAAAATTAATCGACACCTTTCTGATTCGGGAACTGTACCGTGCTGTGGTACATGCTATAATTAAGCCTCATGCGGTTGTATTTTCTAATGCTTGTGTGAGAATGAGCTCGTAGAATAATCAGTGAATGAGTGGCAGGTTTGTTTTCAGTTTGGTAACATTGATTCAGTGCAGCTCACCTGTCACCAACATGGACTGACAGTTGCCCCAAGGTACATTACTAAGGGTTTACAGGCTATTGTCTTTTGTCCTAGGATGACATTCCAGGAGCCCCAGTACACATCCCCATGCTTTCAGACAGCTGTAGCTGGGCTCTCCGCCAGCGATCCCCACTGTTGTCATCAGGTGTATTTTAACATGTAGTTGTAACAGGCAGTTCTTTCTTGGGGCCTTTCGCATACTGTGATCTTTTTTTTAAGCCTGCAGTTATTTCGGACATTTGACCACAGTTTAATCTCCACATTCCCTAAAGCAGTACTTCTGTTTACAGTAAGTAACTGTAGAGCTTAGCTGAGGTTTCTGGAAGAATGTCCATCAGTTCCTGCATAATAGCATCAGAACAATGGACATTCTGTCACTGCACCAGCCCGTGAATGTGGCCCCATGTCCTGCTCACTGGGATCTCTACCCACAGCATCTACTAACAAGAAAATGACGTGTTATTCAGTGTCACTTTGGTCTATAGAACAGAATATATTTGGAACTTGGGCTAAAACTGCTGTGGATTAAAAGGTTTGCTTCTAGCTTAGAAGTAATTGGTCTCCTTTTGCCTCACTAGGACCACCTATCTAAACAAAATGGTAAGACCAATATAAGAAGTATCGTCATTCAGGAATGGTAACTTGTTTAAGGATATAGTAGCTGAATCTCAAACCTGTATGTGATGCTGATGGTACACGTAACCCTTGTTTCCTGTCCTGCATTTTCGAACCAAGCGATTCCAAAGCGGAGTGACAGACTTCACATCTGCACACCACCCTACAGGGCTCTTTCTGAATGAGCTCCCTAAGTTGTGCTCCCCCTGCTGGCCTGGTGGATTGTTAGCACTCTCTCTGGTCTGCAGGTGGGATTCCTTCAGAAGAGAGCTGCACTGCAGCAGCAGGAGCTGGAAGCATACCGCAGCAGGAGGTGAGAGCAGGTGACAACCGGAGAAAGCCACCAATCACAAGCGGAGCTAGGGAGCCCGATGGGGCGGGGTCAACACGTGCAGACACACCCATACACGCAACTCACAGTCTTGCACTTAGTGAAGGCCACTACTGCGGCAGGCCACATGAAACCCCCCAGCCGAAAATTACTGACCTACTTCTGTGAAATTATTAATATTAACATTACTGAATGTTACATGGTTTTGGGCAGTTACGGCTGCTGGCTAGGAGGTAACGTAAGAAGATAATACATTTTACAATATTACAATAGTGAATTTTTCCAAAGAAGATAGGAAATGTGTTTTTGAATGACGGTAGCATAATAGTAATGAGTTATTTCAGAGTTAATTGGTTCAAATTTAATCTCAAAAATAGAGGAGATACCGCTTGCTCTACCTCTGTGGAGCAGCGACCGCTGGTTTGGGTGCTGATTAAAAACACTTGTCTCTTCACATGGATCCGCAAGCACACAGACATCGTTCACACACCTGGTATCTTCCCACAACCTCCCTACATATCTCTGAGCTTTGTGTGTCGGTGGACCCACCTAAGACGGTGATGATCCACAGCCTGTTCAGTGAGTCAGTTGCCTTGGGCAACATTCACCCGGCACCTGAAAAGGTTCCCACCCGCGCTGGGTGGGTCACGCCCCCCCCCCCCCCCCGTCTCTGCCGGCCGCCGCCATCCGGCAGGTGTGAAACTGCTCTCTTTGCTTGGAAAACAGTCTGACGTTGTTGCGCCGGCTGTAAGCTGATACGCGCACCCCACCCCAGACTGACACCCCATTATGTGTCTTTGTTTGTTTATGGACCGTGCTGACATCGGACAGCTGAAAGACCCCCCACCCCCCCAGCACACTGGGGTCTTTGTTGTCATTCCTCACTCATGGATCCAGTTCAAGATCATCAGCATGTGGGTCCTTCTCTGCATGTTGGCTAAGAAATTAAAATCTTCAGCCACATGACAGGCTGTATCCCTGCAAGATTAATCTAAGCGCGTAGATACCTGATGTCACTCTGTGAGATTTTATATGATGCTTTTATCCAAAGGGAGTTGTAGGATTGTCCATTAGTGCTTGGCGTTTTAGTGAAGTATCCAGGTTAAGCGCTGTCTTCGGGGTTATCGCAGCAGTGCTTGGGATCCATACCTGTGCCTCCCTTTTTCTGTTTTTGCTTCTTTGGTGGTCAGTTGGCTGTTTGTGTGTGTCTGTTTTCCTGCCACACTCAGGTGACCCAGGCACATGGGCGCCTTCAGCTTGTTTGGACATGAAGGAGCGAATCCTCCAGAGACATGGGGAGAGTCTGTCATGAAGATCTGGCCCAGGTCATGAAGATCTGGCCCAGGGTATCCCTCGCTGTTTCTGCTGATGATGTCATCATCATTGCCTGTCTCCATATTTAGTCACAGACTAAGTGTGATTTATGTTTAAAACGTAAATAATTTTACTTACTGTAATCCTCTTCCACTACTTTGTATTTGTTGTATTGTTGTCATTTGGTACTAATATGACCTTTTACAAAAAATTATATAAAAACACGTTTCCATGAATGCGTTGTTGGCATCTTATTAAACTATTGTGATATATTTCCAAGTTTCCACTGCTAAATGTTTTGCTTTTATGTCACTGGAATTTGTATCAATGAACAAATACAGGATGAGGAGGCTGTCAGTAGTGGGGGGTTAACAAAGATCAAAGCTGACCAGTCGGGGATTAGGTACATTGTTGAATAAACAAAGCTGACCAATCAGGAATTAGGTGCACTGTTGGATGATAGGATGGATGGATGGATGGATGTGTTGCAGATACCATATCCGGAAGGAATGTCAGTCTTAAATAACATAATTTTTTTTTATGCTTTTCTTGTTTTTTTTTATGATACTGGACATTTCCTCTCAGAAACCAGTTCTGCCTGCTACTGGCATTCATCCAGTTGCTTCCTGGGAGCCATGCTGGTCAGCCTGGGATGTCTCCCCACATGTGCCCCGGCAGCAGTGAGCTGCTAGGTGTGTAAATCAGCCTGCATGAAGCAAAGCAGGGGGTGAAAAGGTCGCAGCAGGACATTTGCGCCCCGTCTTCTCTCCCCTTTCATAGGGGGTCTAATCACTGCTGATTGATCGGCTCATATACGCTTTCAAACAAACCGCTGGCCGTCCAGGTGGGCGGGGGCTGTTTGCCCAGCTTTACATGTGCTAGCCCCCATTTTATTATTTATGTACTTTTTAACTATTGACATCAGCTGCGTGTCCCCAGCTTGCCTGGCTCTCCCCCAGCCCCCATCCCAGTGACCTTTTCGCCTTATTGGATTCCCCTGTGGGGGGAGTACCTCACATACTATGGAATAGCAAATAATATTTGGACCCCCGTTCTCCATGTGTGAGTCCCAAGCAAGGAACGGTTGTTGTAAGTTAATTCGGCTCAATAGCCAGTTGTCTATATGAACCTGTATAATCGATGACACTATGAATGAAGAATGGAATTGGCTAATGAATTGGGAGGGCCCATTTAAAGCACACCGCACCTTGCAGATGACAGATCCCTTCCTGCTCTTTTCTGCGGCGTTTACACGCTGTAAGCCGACACCCCGAGGCCAGTGATGGGTGGGACAAGCCATCGATATTGGCATTTTACTGACAGAAGTCAGGCTTTGCGAGAATGATAAACATTCACCAATCTGAAAAAATGCAAAAAAGGACCATCGACCTACAAGGTCAATAAAAGTGACTGCGCCCACTCTGCTCGCGGAATAAACGCACGCGAAAAGGACACGGCGGCTCACCCACCCACAGATGTCCTTTGAAATTCAGTTTAAAACGGTTTATGTTACTTCTTTTGCTCCTTTGCCCAAAATTAATGAAATACCCCTTAACCAGCCGTGACGGGCTGATGAGCTGTGTAGCTTTTTTTTAAGGGCATTATCCACCATGTCCAACTTCAAAGCACATTTTAGCGGCACGCTTTAATTGTGTGGTCACCCTGCTGTGTGCCTGGCGACTGCTTCTGCTGACAGGCCGCTTTCCCATCTCCCGTGTCATCACATCCCCCCTCTCCCCCCCCCCCCCCAAGCTTCCTGTGACTCTGTAATGGCGCTTGTCTGCGCCAGCGGTCACTCCGACTTCAGGTCTGCCTGTTATTCTCTTTACTGTTTACGAAAACATGAAACCGGATCAATTTAGCCTCTCTTTTTTTTTTTTTTTTTTTTTAACCTTCGTCCTGTCTGGCCCTAAAATGGACATTCACACTTCACTCCGCTTGGTCTTTCTTGATAACTGTCATAAGCTCAGTGCCCACCCCCCACCCCCCTGGTATCATGTTCTATTGTTCTCCTCAAATTCTTTGGTCTGGCTTGAGATAAAGGGATAATGACTTCAAAGGGACGCACTAGGAGTCTGACCCCAAGCTGAAAGCCGACAGGGACAGTGTTGTAATGAAGAGCAGTTACTGATCACAGGCTCTGTTCAAAGAGAAGTGTGGCCACACTCACCGATGCACTTGCTCTTCATTGGTTTTTATGGTGCTGGCCATAGGCTTGATGGGCAAAGTGATGTATGGCTCTAGTGTCTGTTGAGACCCAGTGAAGCTCATGCAAATTGTTCTGTGCAGTACGATGAGCTACTCGGCGCACGTGTTTCATGAATGATTCGAGTGAAGTCTAATGTCGGTCCAGCCAAGCAGATGGCGTAACTTGGGATAAATGTCCCGCAGAAGTGTGAACTGGGTCCGTCGCTGTGTTGATGCCCCCACTGACCTGTCAGTAACCCCATCGTTATGAGGGGGTCACAAACAGGCCCCTAATTATGACAGGCCACCTTGCTCCCTTCCTCTGTACCATCCTGTGTGATGCTTTTTGAACGTCTCTTGCAAACCCGAGGGGCACACAGGGGTCCGGAAGAAGATTAGCCATCCTTAAGTAATGGTGTTTATATAGACCAAAGTGCATCATTGTTTGATGTGATTTTGTTCTATGTACTTTTTTCCTCTTAAAGATTTGTTATGGTGTTATTATGTCCGACTCGAATCGGGACTGATGTCGTACAAAGAACAGACGGGAGGACTGCAATAGGCCCGCGATGCATTGAGCTCCTTAACCAACATGCCACCTGCTGTTCCATCCAGCACAAGGTCACCCAGCACCACCGTTCAAGCACCAAGCTGCACCCTGCTTTGTGTGCTGTGCCACTCCAGCCTGCTCTGAAGCAGCTGTGCTCCATAGATGGTTTAGATGAGAAGTGAGGCCACTTTATCAGGGTGGATATACTCCTATAGAACTAGGAAAAGAAATGTAGCCTCTAAGTACTTCTAGTGATATATGTGTAATTTCAGTTAAATGATGTGTGTTTGTGGGGGGGGATGTTATGTTTGCATTACGTTGTGGGGATCAAATGTCACCACCCACAATGTAATATATACCTGTCATTTTGACATTGTGGGGACTATTTTTTAAAATTCAATGTAGTAGAAATCTGTGACTGCAATCAACTACAAATGCCAAAAGCCTTTTGTTTTGTTTCATTACTTATGGTGAAGGTTCGGGTTTGGCAGAGGTTAAGCCAAGTCATTGCTGGGATTAGGGTTTTGCCCATAGGAATAAAATTAAGAAATGATCCCTCCAAAGTTATGAATGCAAGTGTGTGTGTGTAAATATATCTATATAAGCTCACACATTTTTATTTATATGTAAAGGTTGGGTCCTTATTTCTGGCTGAACAGGACCAGTCTTCTCTAAAGGATACACTGTACAACTTTATTTTATTTGTATATATGCACACCTTTTCTATACACGAGTCATGTATTTTATGCAATTAAAAATGTTTTTTTGTTGCTTTCCACAGAATTAAACCGTCTCGTTTCCGTGTGAGTGTATTTATTTCGTTGTGTCCCGGGCCCTTAATTTACGCTTTAACATCAAAGAGTCATTTCCTTTGAAGTTTCATGTCGCAAGATCACCGTCTCATCCACCCTTAGATCTTTACTATTAATTTATTTAGTGTGGTTATTTTCTCGGTTATTTTCTTTCCTCTCGGTTATTTTCTTTCCTCTTTTAATCGTAAACATGATTTGCTAGATTTACTCATTGTATCAACATTTGTAAATATTTGTCCAAAAAAGTATACATGTCAAGATATGTGCTCAATGAAAGTGACTTTCGTGCTTTTTGTGAGGGTATTAACTCAGTATAATGACAGCCCAATTACCTGCTCCCGTTCATGCATCACAGGAAGGAAGGGGTTAAATCGCAAAATATTTTAGTCTTAACAGAAGAGGCCTGTGTCTTTTAAGTTTATGTAGCAACAGAAGGATTGCAAGGATAATTCTACTGGGACGGCAGATCATTTACTTCTGACGTTCCAAAGCCTCGGGGAGTTGGCTCAAGATTGCTTGCCTTTGATAAGGTCCTTGCAACTTAGTAACAACTTTACATTTTCTAATCTAATACTAAAAACACTTACTAACATCAAACTAAAAACGGTCAACGATTGCCGATATCTGACGCCTAGGAGCCCATCTTGATTAAAGGAGGAACGTGCTGCGCCGATCAAAATCATTACTTATTCTCTGTTAGGAGCCACGGCGTATAATTCTTTTTAGCTACCTTCCGGGACCATGCTGTCGGTTCCCTTCTTTGATGTCTGCAGTTAAACCCTGAGCCCATTTCGTATTGGAATAGCCTGGAGGAGGTCTATCGCTTGGCTTGACTGCTTAAAACGTAACTTATGAAGAGAAGGGGAAAAGCTGGTCTGTTTTTCGGGCAAAACTAAGGCGTTTTATTTTCCTCGCCCATCCAGAAAAGATACACACTGAACGGAACTTAAAAGCACCGTGGCTGAGTGGAAACTGTGGATGACTTTTTTCGGTTTTGGGTTGTTGGATTTCAGGAATTCTAAAGACGCGAAAACTTCTGGGTCGATGGTGAGTGAGGAGCCTACGTGCTCCGCCAGTTGTTTGATGTCGTCCTGACACGCTTTGAAGTAATACGTGATATTTAATTATCTAGATGAAACGATATCGTTTGCTTTTCTTCTTCCATTTTAAATACTTTCAGTATTTCTGGTAGTATGCCGCTGCAGTTGTGAAAATGCTGTATGATTCCCACCACCGGTTCTTCTAAAAGACTGCGTGGCTACTCGAGGATCAATTCTTGAATGGGATGGGGACAGTCGTGGACTAGCCTGCTAAGTTTTTCAGATTTATTCGGTTTTTATTGGCTTAATTTTTTTTGCGTATTTTTTAAAAATGTATTTTGTCTGACCGATGCTAGTGGGCAATTGGTTATCCTGGAGGACGATGCGGAAATCCCAATAAAGGTGGATTGGCTGCAGTGTAACCTACGTGTTTTTCAGTTAATCTTGTTTTGGATGTTATAGAATGTTGTGCTTGATGTGGCTTTTTGCCTATATTTGCTTACGCCGGAAAACATGATTTGTTTCGTGTTGCAGTTAAGTAGCCTGTTTAACGGTGGTATCAAATGCCACACTACGGATCACGGTATGCAGTAGATAACGCTACAGTCTGCATCGCGATCTATGAAACACAATGGATTTAATATAGTTATTAGATTACTTTTGACAGCTATGACCAAATATCCAATTTTATTAACGGGAGGCATTTACCGTACTCGTAGAAAATTTGTTCAAATCATCTAAAGGACTAAATAGGCCTGATGTTAATATCGAGACTTTAAAAAAAAAAAATAATAAAAAAAAATAATAATAATTAAACAGTTGTGCGCGTCTTGTAGCATTTATTTGCAAACGTTTGCTCTATGCATACATTCTTTGGTTTGTATTTAATTGAGTTTATGTAACGGATGTTTCAGTACAAGTGTTTTCCACTCGGCTGTACAAACGTGTAGTATTTCTGTAGGCTAATTAGCAAAAACTGATTGTAGTGCAGGTCGAGTCCGATTCTTCGTGAGGAGTTGCAATAGTTTAGTGAAGTCACTAACGGCATGATTTGTTTAATGGGGCCAGAATTACGTGACAATGTCGTTAATGTAGGTTGTGTGGGTTCCTAGAAATCAATGGTTCATGCATTTTTCTTGAATTTCGACATGTAGTTAAGGAATGGTCCGTCCTCATGAAATCTGCCCCTTTTTAAGTGTCGCGGGTTTGGTTTTAAGTGCGACGCTTTTCCGTTTCAGAGAGAAAAGACAGATGAACAACTGCTGATCTGAGCGAGCGGAGAGGCGATCGGGCAAGACGCGAGGGATCGGAAAGCCGGGACCATGAACCGGGTGCTTACGGACCATTTCGTCAGCAGCTTTAGAGAAGATGCCCCCCGTCCCCCGGTGCCGGGGGAAGAGGGAGAGGCACCGTGCAACAGCCCCGGCAAACCTGCTGGGGTCAGACCCCAGAGTAAAGCAAAAGCGGCTGTCATCGACCCCCCTGTTTTTGCGGCCAGGAGGGACGAGGACGGACTGGGGGAGCCTGAAGGGAGTGCGTCCCCGGATTCCCCGCTCGTCCGATGGACCAAGTCTCTGCATTCCCTGCTGGGGGACCAGGACGGCGCCCATCTCTTCAGTATATTCCTGGAACGGGAGAACTGCGCCGACACGTTAGATTTCTGGTTCGCATGCAACGGCTTCAGGCAAATGAACGTCAAGGATGGCAAAACGCTTCGGGTCGCCAAAGCCATTTACAAGCGATACATCGAGAACAACAGCATCGTGGCGAAGCAGCTGAAAAGCGCAACTAAAGTCTACATAAGGGATAATATCAAAAAGGGGCAGATAGACTCGTCCATGTTCGACCAGGCACAGACAGAAATACAGGCAACCATGGAGGAAAATGCTTACCAGATGTTTCTGACCTCCGATATATTCCTCGAATACGTCCGTGCCGGGTGCGAGAGCCCGGCTCATATTGGCCACGGCGGGCTGGGGAGTCTAAAATTGATGTGCGGATACTTGTCTAGGTTAAACGTGGAAGATGAGTGCACTGGCAAAGACTTTAAAGCCGTGGATCTGGCTTCAATGGTGGGGCTCTCGACAAAAGCGCCGCGGGCGACTGCGTCTTTGAGGTCTGCGGACGTGCCGGGGAATGAATATAGGTACGTGCGTGTGACTTCCCTGTCTGTCTGTGCATGATCTGACCAGGCATTTGTCGTCCATCTGGCGTTAACTCCAGCACCAAATATATTTTTATTTTATTATAGATGTTAGACTGAATGGACTGTTTAATGATTTTGATTCTTAATGCCAGGCGCGCTTCTTGCTGCCTTTTCATCTGTCAGAATAATGCTTATATATAATTTTTTTTTTTTTCCCGGCGAATGTCCTGGTTCCCGTAAAGCAATCGTGCTCCCGGCTGGTTTGAATTAAGCTGTGACGGCGATAGCGGGAAACATCAGTGCGGCTCGGTCTTCCTTTAAAGTAAACAGTGCCGATGTGACGGCCTTCTGCTGGGGCGCATCGGTTTCCTGTGCTTTGAAATTTTGTTTTCCAGATGAAGGGAACTGTTATACAGTGTGCATACAGTAGTCATTAGTCACAATGTCAAACTGATGACTGTCGCGATTGTTCAGATACACACTTCTAGACTTTTTACGCCACTTAATTAAAACTTGAAGCTGACTTGACTGTCAGTTCAAATTATGAATAACCTAATGAAACCGGTGTTGTGCCGAAAAAGGCGTCCCTGCCGTAGAATGCATGCCTGTGTCTAAATGATCGATATGTCGCTGATCTGAAACGAGTTGAGCTACTTTGTCGAGTTACGCTACCTTAGTGCT
>JAODKC010000048.1:2904493-2921463 GCA_026777985.1 Mormyrops attenuatus | reverse complement strand
CTTTTAAGAAAAACTACTGCAGTAGTAATTGAAAATTTAATGATCATTTAGAGAGATGAACTCGAATACTGGTACATAAAGCTGCATTCGGCTGTAGGTACGGCTTTAGGACTCCGCCGCACTTGGTGCTGAAGGCCCGACCCAAGCTGGGAGAGCGGGAGGTCACGCTGGCCCATGTGACGGACTGGATTGAGAAGAAGCTGGATCAGGAGTTTCAGGTGCGGTGGAACGGAGTGGGCGGTTCCCGTCACGGGGCCTTTGGTTCAGACCTGGGATATTAGCAGACCTCATGTTAAACGGGACCCACTTCTGTGCACAGTACTGTGCAAGCGTCTTAAAGCAGCCAAAGTAAATGTTTAAAACACATGGGTAGTGAGTGTGTATGTACTCAGAATAAACACAATTTAAAGTGGAAGATATAAAAATGAACGGTGATAAAAAAAATAACAAGAATTTCATCTGTTCTTGGAAAGGTCACTGATACCTTGCTCGATGGCTAGATGAACACCGCTTCAGTTCCCAAACCTCTCCTCAGGGGCACCTCAGCCATTCCATGTATTTGTTACATTTCATCAGTAATGTAATATTAAAAAATAATAATAATGACGATAACTTTATTAATTAAATAACTCTGGGAGGTACTGATCAGCCACACAAGGCGTGTTAGGGGTCCAGTCAAAAGATACATGAGTGTATTGGACGGTCGCTGCAAATCCTGGGGTGACTTTAGGAGAAGTTCTGAAATTGTTAAGCTGATACACCTCACAGACATAATATCATAGTTTTATGAAGATAATTTAAACATTTTATCTCACTGCATATGACCTGTGCCCAGTAATTTGTATTATTGAACCGGAGAAGGCCTATTCAATTTATTTGACAAAGGAAACTGGAAGGCCTGGTGTTTATAAACTTCAGAGTGGCAGAATGTCGTGTTTTTTGCTGTGTACATGTGCTCATAGCTGTCTGCCTAATTTTTTCTGCATTGCACCAACAGAAAATATTTGTTATGCCAAATATGGATGATGTGTGGCTTCCCATCATGCACTCTGCCATGGACACCCGTTCCAACGCTAACTTGATCGTCGGGACTGCAGCCAACTCGAAGGAGACCGATGCCAAGGAGGCAGAGACGTCGGCTGCATGCGTGGACTAGCTGTCACCAGCAGTGTTAGGTAACAGGGAGGTCGTTTCCTGGGAGGTGTAAAGAAGAGCAGCACCCCTCCCCCCTTCCCAACCGTGTATGAAAACAATAGCTTGCTGCTTTCTTAGCTTCTGAATATGAAAGACATGTTATCGATGCTAATGAAGGAAACACAACCAAACTCCAGATCAAGAAGAGAAAAAATATATATGGTCACCTAGCAATCTTAATGCATTCACCTGTCACCTTACGTCCTTTATGAGGCTATGAAGGTCACTGTGCACTTTCCCTGAAATGGACCTTACATTTCGGGAAGTGAGCAAATAGGAGTGAAACGTTCGATTGTAGTGTATAACCGTACGTCAGGGACCTTAAGTGAGACAGGAGAGAGGCGTCAAGCTGCACGGAATGTCTCGAAGTATCACCTCATGTAGGCAGCTGGACAGTGTCCTCAGTGTGATCTGACATTGTCGTATCTTTTAATGATGCCATACACTATAGTTATGTGGTTATTTGTGCCATAAATAGGATCTCCTGTTCATCTGTGTGTGAACGTTTGCATAAGCTTTCTGAAAGGTTCCCCAGTCCCAGTCCTGCAGGGTCAGTCCGCAACACAGTTTGCAGATTTCCCTGCTTAAACATGGCATTTGGCTGTTGAGCTGAATAAGGTGTGTTTGAGCAGGGAAACCTGCAAACTGTGTTGCGGACTGGCCCTCCAGTACCGGAACTGGGAAACCCTGCTTTAGTGTTATGCTTAAACATGCAAGAGAGGTGGTCGCTATATTTGGACCACATCTGTCTTTCTCCGCAGCACTGACTGAGCCATTCCAATGCAGAAATTACGTCGATGCCACCGCATCCATCAAAATAGCCAATCAGAAGCCTGTCCAATCAACTGCGTCATTTGCACTGAAGCGAGCAGCCTTACTGCACATGTCTGCATTCAAACATACCAATGCCGTGTGATTTTTAACACACCACATGAATTTGCAGAGAAAAAGCAATTTAAGAATCACAAATGTGTACGCTTAAAATCGGTTTGACCTGTGAGCTTTTCGTTTGTTGTAAAATAATTCTGATGCTAATTTTATTTTTATGAAGCCATTTCTTAAATAGCATAGGCTACAGAGTGTAGATTATGCAAATTATTGATGTGGGAGACCCGAGAATTTCAAGATCGACAGATATATATATATATATATATATGTTTTAAATAGTTTACATTAGTGTGACATACAATGATTGTATATTGGCAATACTCTGGTCAAAACTGTGGGTTCATTTCCCATATTACAGTTCTGTCTAGAATACAGTGTTGCCATGACATTATTTTCATATGGTCGCATTCGTTATTGATTTAATGTAATAAAAGATTCTACTTTAAAATGGTTAAGTGCTGTGTGCAGACCTTCAAAACGAGGCATTATTGTATATTCCCACTTACTGTTAAAAGATTGTCCTCTATCTTAATATTTGAATGTAGACAGTGCTACACTGCATCACTGCGCTTACATTTTTGCTGCACCTGAAAGCTCAGTACAGATGTCTTATCTCCTTCCTCAGAGTAATAGGTATAATTTTGTACCTTAAACTGCAGAACTATATTAAGCAATTGTATTGGGCATAATATTTTTCATGTTAATTACATCACCAGTGTAACCCCCCCCCCCTTTTTTTTTTTTTTACAATAAAAGTATAAGGCACAACTGTCTTTCTCCCTCTACAGCAGTATTTCCCAATCCAGTCCTCGGGGCCCACAGGTAGTCCACGTTTTCGCTTCCTCCAAACTCTGGTCAGGAAGCTGGGAAAGCGCAAAAAATGTGGACTGTCTGGCATGGAGCTGGGAGAGAGCAAAAACGTGGACCAGTCCCAGAGGGCTGGACTGGGAAGCACTGATGTAGAATTTTTGAATGAGCCATATTAAAGCTTATAAATTAAATTATTTCAAAGCAGCAGTGCGGTTAATGACTTTGCGTGTGCGACTTGGATTATGGTTTGATGCAACTCACAAGTGGAAAAACATGTGAGGTGATTATGAACCTAAGGGAATATACAACCAACAGACTTTTTTTAGTGATAACAATTAAGATTGCCGCTCAACCTTTTTTAAATATATATTCTTTCCCCTTTAGGTCTTTGGTACCAAGTTCGGAACCACAACATTCTTTATTGACTGCATTTGCTTTGCCAAGCCCATCCAGCTGTACACCGTCACACACTGGGTCAGCGTTTGCTCAACCCAGCCACAAACATGGGGGGTCCCCAAGGACGGGTTCGAGAAGCACCACACTGGGCAACTAGATTCACATTCACTGGT
Organism: Mormyrops attenuatus; assembly: GCA_026777985.1. NCBI lineage: Eukaryota > Metazoa > Chordata > Actinopteri > Osteoglossiformes > Mormyridae > Mormyrops > Mormyrops attenuatus. The sequence goes on along the minus strand of JAODKC010000048.1, from coordinate 2,918,002 downwards.
GCTCATTTCAATGCTGGGAATCAATCAGCCCAAGGGGGTTTTGACACAGCGGGGTATCTCAGCTGGATTGACTTAAGCTAGAAATCACGATTGTTCAATACGAGTTTAGGTAAGCAGCATTCCTATTGGACAATCATGACATCTAGCTGAAGTTAACCCAGATAAGAAATCCTGCATCATGGAACACCCCCAGGGGCCTCCCCATACCTTGCTTAAAATTTAACCCCCCCCCCAGCCAAAGTCAACAACCTCTACTATCACCACCTACATCAAATAGTGAGGTTCTGACCATGTTGGTGTCCTGTTTCTGAACCGTTTTGGCCAAGAGGACTCAAGCGATTGGCATTTCAGTTAAATCCAGTTTCTTCAGGCACACAGCTCACTTAAAGGGCGATGGCCTTTCGTTATAAAAACACATGAATTTCAAAAAAAATCTGTATGTCGGGGCATTTAAAAGTTCACGGATCTTAAGGTTCAGGAATATCACGGCATGGAGTTACCGTCGTAAAACGTTCCCCCATGTTGCATCCATAGGCTGCGTTTCAATGAGTCCAAACAATCTTACCATTAGGATAAGAATGAATAACGAATTAGCTACAATCTACCCAGATGACGATAGATGTCGCTGCAGAGCAATATAGGAAACCCAGCCCAACACGGACTTTGTGGTTCAAACGCGGTACCCAGTGGGACTCCGCTCAACCCCCCCCCCCCCCCCAAGTTAGTACACAAAGTATGGTTTCAAAAAAATCGCTGTGGCTTGCTTTAAAAGAGCAGCTTGGGAAATTATACCAAGAAGCCCCAGTTATAACAAGCCGGTTTTGCTTTCGCACAACAGCTTGCCTATGGTGTCACAGTGAAGACTCCATAGGTTTAAAGGAAGTGCTTGGCTTAACAGAAGAAACACAGTCGAGTGTAGTATTGAATTAATTTATTTTCAGATCGCTGAGGTCATAAAAATCCGAAGCCACCACGATGTGGAAGTGGTCACCGCGATGTACCGCTCCTCCGCCGGAATCCTTAAAGTACTGATAAAACGGAAAGGGAATCAGGCTAGGAAACAAAAGGCAGATTCTATACCTTTTTTAAACCATCGTAGAACCACTTTATTATTCTATTCCAAAGTTCAGCGCGATTATACGGTCCATAAATGTTTGTGAATCACTGATGCAATATATCTGGGTTTTATTAAGTAAAGGAATGTTACCTCTGAGCCCAGATCGACGGCCGGCACCGGCCTTGCGACCACGTGGCGTGGTCCACCGACATGCCGCAACATGGAGAAACTTCCTGCAATTAAAAATAATGAACAACACGAACAAAATTTCGTCTGCAGTTTTATGATGTAATAATAATAAAAATCTTACCCAATATTTCTTAGGAAACATTTTCGCTAGGTGCCAAACTTAATTTCACCCTGCCTACCAAGACAGCAGGCAGCACGGCGCATTGTGCGATCTGCGCTTCCATTCATATTCTTTTTAATAACCTAACGGGGCGAAATTAGATGTAACGTTATTTGAACCAGCAAACACCCAGCCTCCCCCCGAGGGTTAATGACGCTACTGCCGCCTCCGAACGCTATTTAAGCCTTATAACGGCCTCGCGTCACTGCCTGCGTCACACGGCACCGATAACTTCCGGAAATTTGGCGACACTATCCGGTAAATTCTCTTTATGCGCGTTTTGTTGTTCACATGTTACAAAAAAACGGCAATCATATATGGAGTATTACCGTTTTGGCCGATTTTATTGAATCCAGTTTTATTTCATTTCAGCAACCTGATATTTAGCGGTTTACAATCCTGGACTAATATTACTGTTTAAAGGCATCGAAGATACTGTAAGAAAAGGAATCAATTTCGAACCAACTGTATATAATTATAAAATGACATATTTAAATGTAAGTAAGAGTAGCCAATGTAAAAGCGATTTGTAGCACAGTTTTATTAAATTTCTTACGAATTGCATTTTGGTCCGGTATAAACAATCATGTTTTTAATAATATACGTGACATATATTTATTTTACTGGACGGATGGATGGTTTAAACTTCAAATTAAACAAATCTACACAGAGTACCAGCTGACTGCTTCTTCCCTAAATAGCTCTTGCATAGTTTGGAGCTGTGTTTGGGTCATTGTCCTGTTGTAGGACGAAATTGGCTCCAATTAAGCTCCATCCACAGGGTATGGCATGGCGTTGCAGAATGGAGTGATAGCCTTCCTTCTTCAAGATCCCTTTACCCAGTACACATCTCCCACTTTACCATCACCAAAACAACCTCTGACGATCACATTTCCTCCAACATGTTTGACTGATGTCGTCAATCACTCCAGCGTCTTTTTATTTGATCTGCATCTCACAAACATTCTTCTCTGTGACCCGAACACCTCAAACTTAGATTCGTCTATCCATAGCACTTTTCTCCAATCTTCCCCTGTCCAGTGTCTGTGTTCATTTGTCCATCTCAGTCTTTTCTTTTTAGTTGTACCTGTTTTTTGCAATTCTGCCTAGAAGGCCAGCATCCTGGAGTTGCCTCTTCACTGTTGACATTGAGACTGGTCTTTTGTGTGTACTATTTAATGAGGCTGCCAGTTAAAGCCCTTTGAGGCGTCAGTTTCTCAAACTACACGCTCTAACATATTTACCCTCTCGCTCAGTTGTGCACTGGGGTCTTCCTCTCCTCTTTCTACTGTGGCCAGTTTGTGCTGCTCTGTGAAGGCAGTAGTACGAGATCGTCAGTGTCTGGCAATTTCTATCATGGAATGGCCTACATTTTTCAGAACAAGAATAGACTGACCAGTTTCAGAAGAAAGTTCTTTGTTTCTGACCATTTTGAGCTTGTAATCAAACCCACAATTTCTGATGCTACTCAACTTGTCCAAGGAAGAGTGGTTTATTGCTTCTTTATTCAGCACAACAATTTTCATCTGAGCTAACATAATTGTAAAAGGGTTTTCTAATGATCAATTAACCTTTTAAAATGATAAACTTGCATTAGCAAACACAACATTCCACTGGAGAACAGGATGTTGCTGATAATGGACCTCTGTACACCTATGTAGATATTCCATTAAAAACAGCTGTTTCAAGGTATGATAGTCATTTCCAGCATTAACAACATTGTCTGCAGAGTATTTCAGATCAATCTGACGATATTTTAACGGACAAAAAACTTGCCTTTTTTCAAAAGCACGGAATTTTCTAAATGACCCCAAACTTTTGAACGGTAGTAGTGTATTCTGAATTTTAATGACTTAATTATGGTCCATCATGAATTCCACAAAATATGTAATTGAGAACTTAGTTGCTGAAATATTATATATAAAATATCATATAATTGCGTAAATTTAATGCATCTAAAGCAAATATTTCCCCGTAGGTTTTTTCTTGTTAGGTCTATAACACCAGCTCCCCGCCTAAAGCGTGTGTGCTGTGAATAGACAAGTTTAAATTCTTCAAATTTCCCCTGACTTTGCTCGCAGTTTTAATACGGACATGCATTAAATTTTGTCATGTAAATTTGTAAATTTCAGTCATGACTTAAAATTGTCAAAAGACGGAGCCAGAGATCAGGTAACACCAGTAGGCGTGCCATTGTATCGCCAGCATTGCAAAGCTGACTGTACAAAAGCATATTTTTAATTTTCTAAAAGTGTTAATTTTTAACAGTTTTCACTCACTTGTTAGATCGAAAAAAGTCTGAAATTAGGCTGCTAAGTTTTTATTGTTTTCTGACACCGAGTAAGAAAATCTACACGCTAAAATACAACAGATCAAAACAGTTTAACTCGTAGAGATTTGATAAAATACATCTTGTTAGGTTTGTTCATAGTGAGATCCCGTAGTTAAGTGTCAGTTCGAAGTGTTTGCCGATCTGTAAATGGAGGTATTGTACTCTGAAGTTAGCATTTTCACTTTCGCTTTAGGAATGGGCAACAACAGTTTTAAAACATGCAGCAAAGTAAACTTTTGCAGGTGTGTTTTGCTAGAAATTTCGCATCATGCTAGCCAGGATTTCTAAGACATAAGTATTACGTAACAGCAACTCGCAAAGCAACATTACACTGTCATGACATGGAGAGGCCGTCTAACGACAGATGATTTGTACCAGTACATCGCTCGTTCCAGAGTCGTTATTTGAGCTTTAGTCGCCCATGGAGCTATAGGTTGACTTTTTGCGTGGATTTTAAAGGTGTGATTAAATTTGATCGCCACCTTACACAGTGTGTGTTTGGACAGTACTCATGACTTCCCGGAAGAATCAAAGACGCACTGCCCGATACCGTCTCCCACGATTCGCCCTTCCTGTCGCCGTGACTCTGCCTGTGTTGACGCTTGCCGCCTGCGTGTATATAAGGTGTCAGTCTCAGAGGACAGGGCCACTCGACAGGCGATCGTCTCGGCAGCTGAGTGCAAACGTCACACGCCATACAGGGAACCATGCAGAACCTTCTATGCTCAGAATTGTGCACAGCAGTTTGGGCACGCGAGGTAACCCCGTGGCCAGTCACGAGGCACCCCCTGTGGGGGGTGCATGTGCCGTAAGCCCGGAGAACCGCTTCGATTGTGCGCGGGACCGTGCTTTGGCCCGGGAGGAGTGTGAGCAAAGGGGCTGTTGCTATGTCCCCATGATGCAGAGTCTCCCCAGTGGACCTCCATGGTGTTTCTATCCCCCATCCTACCCTGGTTACAGGATGGGGCCTTTTTCCCCTACCGCCCTGGGCAGGACCGCTACTTTAACCCGTTCCACACCTTCGTACTTGCCCCGGGATATTGCTATGCTCCGTCTTGATGTCATGGACGAGACTGAGAGCCGGCTTCATCTGACTGTGGGTGTTTCTTTGGTTATTCGAATTTGCTAACTTCATTTGCTAACAGAAATGCGATTTAAAGCCTGAATTACTATAAAGGAAAAAGGGACATAGCAAAACTGTGTCAGTGTGTATCCGTTGCTTGTCCCTATTACCTACAGCTGAAGGACCCCGCATCTGCACGTTATGAAGTTCCACTGTCATACACTCACTCTGCGAGGAGCTCAGAGAGCAGGGACCAGCTGTACCTCACAGAGTTCCTCATGAACCCTTTTGGCTTCATAGTGCGGCGCAAATCCAATGGCCGTGTACTGTAAGTCCAGTCTCCACTCGCCATTGTAGTTGTGTTGACGTTGCCGGTGTCAAACCCAGGCGCATACTGTACTTCAAGACTAATTCAGATTTCGCGAGGATTATTCTGCTGAGGTCTGGCTCAAGCCGGCGACCTTCCGATAGGCTTAGCCAGCTGAGCCACACACCCCCCCAAACTGCAAATCAGAGTATTCTTATAGTTGAGCTCTTGTGCTGAACTAATGGATCCTTTCCTGTGGGTGTCTGTCTTTGGTGGTGGGGGTGCGCACATGTGCACACGTTGGTCCCAGGCTGAACACCACAGTGGCTCCACTCCTGTTTGCGGACCAGTACCTGCAGATCTCCACATCCCTGGCGTCACCCCTGGTGTCTGGGCTGGGGGAGCACTACACCCCTCTTACTCTGGACCTTAACTGGACCTCTGTCTCTTTGTGGAACAGAGACATGGCCCCCCATGTGAGACCCTCGCCTTCATCCTTGTCATTATCATCACTGTCCAACAGAGAAGCTGAATAGACCTATCACATCATCTTTAGCTACCCCGCTGACTTCTTATTGGCTTTTGCAGAGTGATGTCAACCTGTATGGGTCCCACCCCTTCTATCTGGTGCAGGAGGGAGATGGACGGGCCCATGGTGTCTTTCTGCTGAACAGCAATGCAATAGGTCTGCATAGTGATGGGACTTGTTTCTCATCATCATCATCTTTATCATTATTATTGCTAAAAATGCTATTTTCGTTTTGTGTATTTGACCATAATCTTGTGACTTAATAATAGGTCTAAACTGTTAATGATGCAAACATCTTATATGTGTTTGTCCGTCACTTCTGAACAGAGGTGTTGTTGCAGCCAACCCCTGCTCTTACGTGGTTGTCAATTGGTGGCGTCCTGGACTTCTATGTCTTTCTTGGCCCAGATCCACAGGATGTGGTCCGCCAGTACCATGAGGTCATTGGTAAGGCCTCGAACTTCCTCTTCACCTCAGCTGAGTTTCGGACCGCCTCCTGGCCCGAGCCGTGCTCTTTGATTTTACCATCTGTTTTTTATCTTTTACCGCAGTGTATCCCACAATGCCTCTTGATGTTTCAATTCCTGTGTCCTCCCAGGGTATCCCATGATGCCGCCCTACTGGTCACTGGGCTTCCACCTCTGTCGCTGGGGATACACCTCCACCAGTGCGACGCGAGCTGTGGTCCGGCGCATGCACGATGCCAATTTCCCCCTGGTAGAGAAGCGAATCCCCTCCACTGGTCGATGTAACACGGCTCATTGTTAACATACCCTAGTCACACGCTGTTTTTCTGGTTTTAAGGATGTGCAGTGGAATGATCTTGATTATGCTGACAAGCAGAGGGTGTTCACCTTTGACCCCGAGCGCTTTGGAGACCTCCCTGCCATGGTGAATGAGTTCCACCAAAAGGGCCTGAAGTATGTCCTCATATTGGTGGGTATGTCTGTATGTCAGGCCACACGACATATGTGCTTCAGTTCATCAACACAATAAAATTATTGGGCTACATTTCAGGACCCCGGTATCAGCAGTAGTACCCCTGGTTCTTACCTACCCTTTGACGACGGCCTCCGGAGGCATGTTTTTATAAAGAACTCCACCGGACAGCCACTCATAGGGAAGGTACACCCCCAACCTATAAATGCCTCTTCATGTTTGGTGATTAGACAGTGACCGTAACATAGGCCAATATCTTACTTAGAAATATCTGACTGGATTGCTGACTTTAAATGAGAAGTTCTTAGTACTTTAACTGCCTGTGTTTTCTTATAGGGATGTAACAATACCATGTGCCCACGGTTCGGTATGCATCGCAGTTCTATATATTATCGAACCTTTTGGTGTATATCTGCTGCATAATGACATTTAAATTCTAGCCCTGAAAATAAGAACACCCCAGTTTTTAGATGTATTTTTTGGGGGAAAAAAACACCGGCCCGTGTTCGCAACAGTATGTACAGGAAAATGACCGGCATCCAGTAATACCGCAGTATCGTGCAGAACGGTTCCATAATATACCATGTACCGTGACACCCCCATCAGGTAAGTAAACTAAGCTAAATATACAGTTATTTGGAAAAATAACAAGTTAATTTTGTAATTAAAGGGTGATGTGTTTTAAATATAAGGATACAGAAACCTTACCATCGCCATGGCCCCAAAACTGCGATATATACTGAACCGGGTATCGTTACACCCCTTTTTCTTATTTGTGTAGATGTTGTGCCAGATGGTTTATAACTGGAATTCACATGTCAGAACTTGACCGGTGTGTGGCTGCCCAGGTGTGGCCTGGTCCTACAGCTTTCCCAGACTTCACGAACCCCGAGACGAGTCGCTGGTGGGAGGATAACATCCGTGATTTCCATGACCGCGTGCCCTTCGATGGCCTCTGGATAGTATGTGTCTCCATTTATTCCCCATTGCAATCCGATGTGTCACACCTGTGAGTGGAACCGGACTTCCGTGCAGGCTCTTGGGAGTTTTACTTACACACAAATGTTCTGAGGGCAGAAGGAAGAATGATTGATTCAGAGAGATAACCAATCAGATTGTAGAGGAGGTGCATCCAAGCAATCAGAGGAGGTGGAACCAAGACATCTGATTGATTGGTCCCGCCTCCTCTAGTTGCTTGAATCAACCTCTTCTACAATCTGATTGGTTATCTCTCTGAACGAATCATTTTTCCTTCTGCCCTCAGAATATTTTTATGTAAGTAAAACTCCCACAAGCTCTGTGTGTCTGGATGAGCATAGTTTCAGGATGGTGTAAACTGGGTGCCATGTATTTTTATGTATCTTTGCATCCAGGACATGAACGAGCCGTCCAGTTTTGTCCGTGGTTCCGTGGACGGATGTCCTGACACTGACCTTGAGAATCCTCCCTTTGTCCCCGGTGAGCTCTGTGGTCTTACTTGTGTGTCAAGATATTGAACACTGCTGTGTGTCGAGTGATGGTGAAAGGCTGATGGGAGTGTCCACACGGAACACTTACAGGATATATAACCAAAAAATAGACTAGAACCACTGGTCATACAGAGAGAGAGAAAACAACACTCTAATTAGACAGCATGGTGTTCCACAAAGCAAGATTTCTTAGTTAACTGGGTTAGCTTAAGCTAGAAGTCATGACTGCCCAGTAGGAATGCTCCTTACCTAAACTGTTATTGGATGATCATGATTGTCCAGTAGGAATGCTCCTTACCTAAACTCTTATTAGACGATCGTGACTTCTAGCCTAAGTTAATCCAGCTAACTATAAAATCTTGCTTTTTGGAAGACCCCCCAGGTGTACAGAATGACACCAGTGGCACAGTTAAGTTTTTCTGTCACACTGTATGTAGAAAAAGGGTTCAATAACATGATCAATCGTGAACACTGCTGCAGAAGCTGGTAGATGATTCTTCATGAAGGCGCTCTGTGTTTTCAGGAGTCTTTGGCGGGCGTCTGAATTCCAAAACCCTGTGCATGTCTGCTCAGCAGAATGTTTCTTCTCACTACAATCTGCACAACCTCTATGGGCTGACGGAAGCCATCGCCACCTACAGGTCATTCTTGGCATTGTGGGGTTACTGTGAAGCACTTTTGGTGGGATCCTTTTTGTTAAGCTTGACTCAATTTGTGATTATTTCTTGACTAACAACTGTTTGATAAAAGAATACTAAATAAATATATGTATTTACGGATTCTCTTAGGAATATTTTATTTGATTGAAAATATTCTTTTAAATTAATATTATTTTAAATAAAATATTAAAATAAACATAAAAATATGTGAATGGATATACATACCAACAAAATTATAAACATGCATGTGCAGAATTACCGTTGTACCCACTGGGAGCACTGTTTTACACCGATTATTCAAAATGCAAAATTACCGACACTGAAAAGTTTGAAAGGTGCTGCTAGGAACGTAAGTTTCCACGGTCTCAAAGACAGCCAACACGTGAGTGAGGGTGGCTGCCGAGACAAAGATGCACGGTGTGCCCAAGCCCAATCATTTAATATTACACGAAAAAATATTTATCACTAATATTTATATATGACATGTGATCTGACTCGTTTTCAGTATTGTTTACGCTATATGTTTTTGGCTTACACGTCGCCTGTTAGCTTCTGCGATCTTTCAGCACGCTCCAAAAATATTACAGTTTTATTGTTCATCGTGTTTTGTCATGTGGTCAGAGCTGTATCCCTTTCCTCTCTGCGCAGTGCCCTCGTGAAGGTTCGAAGGTCACGCCCCTTTGTTCTGTCACGCTCCTCCTTCCCGGGCCTGGGTCGCTTTTCGGGGCACTGGACGGGCGACGTGCGAAGCGACTGGGACCAGCTGCGCTACTCTATTCCTGGTGAGGGGGGGGAGGAGACGCCCGCGATTTCCGCCATCTGTGCGGCGGCACTGTTGGGTGCGCGGGTCACTGCCTGCTCGGGGCTGCAGGGCTTCCCACACGACACCATGGCCGCTTCGGCCGTGGCTGTTTTGATGAATTAGGGTATTTCTACAAGACCCCCCGCAGATCAGCCTGCTGTCTGCTCGCCATCTATAGAAACAAGTCCAAAAATAGAGTGATGTTTCTGCTTTTGAAGTAACGGTGCTCCGCTCACTGTCCACCACCCTTTGTCCTCATTAGCTGTGCTGCTGTTCAGCCTGTACGGTGTGCCGCTGACGGGGGCAGACGTCTGTGGCTTCGAGGGCGACACCGCCGAAGAGCTGTGCGTCCGCTGGACACAGTTAGGCGCGTTTTACCCCTTCATGAGGAACCACAACGACAGGCCCAATGCCGTGAGATGATTTACTGCCACCGGCGTGCCTGCATGTTTGCTTGTGCGAGTGTGGGAAAGCTTCTGTCAACCTAACACACGTGTCGTAAAGTAACACACTGACCAGATTGGTTTAATCTAGTTTAATCTGGTTTAATGAAAGCAAGAGCCTTGTAAGACCTGGTTTGGTGCGTCTTAGGTGGTCAGGTGTTTGTGAAGCTTTGTAAAATGTGATTGATAGCCCCCCCCCCCCCAATAATTCAGTGTCCCAGTACGAGGTCTGTGTCTTTGGCCACTTGTTACGTAATGATGCACACAGGGAACAGCCAATGAAAGGTGCGAAAATGACAGGGCACACGCGAGCTACTCGGGTACGAGGCAGTTAACAGTCAATTGCATTAAACCAACGACACTTTACAGACTCGGTCCGCAAGGGGCAGTGCGTCTTTCTTCTTAAAACTCAAGAGCAGGAGCAGCAGACAGGCGGAATTGGGGATTAATGTGGCAGATGACAGTATGGACACCTGTCACCGGACTCCCTCCATATGGGAAGATGATTAGCCATACGCCCCCCCCAATAACAGTAATGTTTGTGTGGATTTTTACATATTCCCCCTAGGGATTTGTGTGTGTGTGTGTGTGTGTGTGTGTGTGAGCGGGTATACCTTACCTTATGGGGACACAACGTGATGAATACCTGTTTTTTTTATCCAATTTAATAAAAATGCAATGGAAAAACTAAAAATGCAAAAACTCTTGTATTTTGCTTGGTTACTTATGGTTAGGGCTGGGTGGGGGTTAAGGTTGTCATAGTTAGCGTTAGGATTTTTCCCATAGCAATGAATGAGTGGTCCGCATAAAGATATGTTTACCCGACGTGTGTGTGTGTGTGTGTGTGTGCGTGTGTACCTGGATGCTAGCTACGCTAACTATGTTAATGCTCCCCCCCAGCCCCAGGAGCCATTCGTGTTCAGCCTGCCGGCGCAGGCGGCCATGAGGTTGGCCATCAAGCTGCGGTACTCTCTACTGCCCCTGCTGTACACTCTGTTCCACCACGCCCACATCTCTGGCCGCACTGTGGCTCGGCCTCTCTTCCTTGAGTACGCTGACCAAACCACGGACCGATCGTGGATGGCACCTCCCCTTTCATGCCAAAGCCTGCAGTTATATCTGCATGCAACATCATATCATGTTGCTGAACATTTAATCTGTCCAGCAGGGGGCATACTTTCAAAGTTATATATTCAAGTCATGTATAAGGTCTTTGAACCCTTAACTAATGGTGCTTTTCCACTGGCATACAGGAACCGACCCATCCCCGAGCCATACCGTGAAGAGAGACTAGTTATAGTGCGGTTCCAGCTCGCTTTGCTTTTCCACCACAGAAGGCTCAGCGTGGCAAAGGCGTCACCGAGTTTGGAGAACAACTTCAAACCAAAAAAAACACATATTTTCTGTTCACACGATGCACGTCATGATTTATTATGTGCTAATTTCCGCTCACATGTCTGTGAGTTATCGCCATGTTGTTCGTATCAAACGCTAGCGGACTTAGCATTCTCTTGTATGCATTACGAATCCATTCCATTTAGCTGTTTGATACCTCTTTAAGTAGGTGGTTGGAAGTTCCACGTTATCGGGAATGCATCAGTATATTGCGATGTGCTATACTACTAATATACCATATATCCACTTATTCCTTCAGATAATCCATGTGCAGAACTCCCCTATCTCCGAGTATTTTGACCAATCAGATGTTGGTGACGCAACCCCCTCAGTTTGGTCACGCTTTGGACCCTGCTAGTAAGCAGGGCCGTTTCAGCGCCGTTACGGCTCGAGTACGGCTCAGTTCTTGGTGGCAGTGGATAAGCGCCATAAGGTTCAGAATTTAGTATAATTTCTTTGCAGTTTGCTCCTTAATGTAAGAATCACAATGTTTAATTATATTGCCATATTATACAGTAATAGTGTCTGCTTCCTACCTGTGTCCACTGATACATTTCTCGCCTCTTGCCAGGTTCCCCTCGGATCCTAACTGCCACACAATCGACAGGCAGTTCCTGTGGGGGAATTCCCTTTTGGTCAGTCCTGTTCTGGAGCAGGGTGTGACCGAGCTTGCCGCTTATCTCCCCCCGGGCACTTGGTACAGTCTGCATGATGTAAGCAATGCTGAAGCCCCAGGGTGTGCCCCGTTGAGTAGAGGAGGGGGGCACTGTGATGGATTGTGGGTAAACAATGTCTACCTTCCCTTTCGTGCTGCAGGGACAGCCCTACTACAGTAAGGGTCAATATCTGCTACTGCCTGCCCCCCTGGACACCATCAACGTCCATGTGAGAGGTGGACACATCATTCCCCAGCAGGTCAGCTTCAGGATGTTCAATTTAATACTCTTATTTCCCTGCTTATTTTTGTATTTTTAAGTCTATGTGGAGGGTCATGATTATAAATGGACCTTTCAGTTTGAGAACACCAAATGACTTAACTTGCTCCTCTTGTTGAATATACATGATAATCATGGTTTCCCCCAGATACATTATATAAATCATTAATGATAAAATCCTCGTTATTAGCATGCTGGGTACCTTTCACTTGTCCAATCGTGTGCCCCTCAGGAGCCAGCTCTGACAACTGCAGCCTCCCGCAGTAAACCTTTTCTCCTAACGGTGGCGCTGTCTGCTGCGGGCTGGGCTTTGGGCGAGCTTTTCTGGGACGACGGGGAGAGTATGGATACCCATGAGAATGGGGAGTACTCCTTTATCGTGTTCATCGCAGGACAGGTTGGTTGCAGTTGACATGGCGCTATCTAATCACAAGACGCTAATCACGTGATGCTAATCACATTACTGGCTTACGCAACAAACTTGTTGCTCCTCCCTCCCTCCCTCCCTCCCTCTCACCCACAGAATCAGCTGGTATGTGAGCCCCTCAGAGTGGACAAGGGCTTGGGCGAGCTGCAGCTGGGAGTTGTCCGTGTTTTCGGGGTGTCTGCTTCACCCAGGGAGGTGCAACTGAATGGAGACCCTCTGCATTACTTCTCATACAACTCTAATACTCAGGTATGGACATGAGTGATTTTCAATTATACTTTTAAGTTCTTTCAAGCAGCAAAATGCTTCTCTTACAATGTATTCTGCAACAAAGTGTTGTTGCAGGAGGTGGAACTGTCACAAATACACTATATTGCCAAAAGTATTGGGACACCTGCCTTTACACACACATGAACTTTAATGACACCCCATTCTTAATACATAGGCTTTAATATGGAGTTGGCCGACCCTTTGCAGCTATAACAGCTTCAGCTCTTCTGGGAAGGCTCTCCACAAGGTTTAGGAGTGTGGTCAAAAATTCCCATAAACATTCTTCCAGGAGAGCATTTGTGAGGTCAGGCACTGATGTTGGACGAGAAGGCTTGGCTCACAGTCTCCGCTCTAATTTATCCCAGAGGTGTTCTGTCAGGTTGAGGTCAGGGCTCTGCCGGCCAGTCAAGTTCCTCCACACCAGACTCGCTCATCAATGTTCTTATGGACCTTGCCTTGTGCACTGGTGCGCAGTCATGTTGGAACAGGAAGGGGCCATCCCCAAACTGTTCCCACAAAGTTGGGAGCATGAA
>JAODKC010000048.1:2883425-2897721 GCA_026777985.1 Mormyrops attenuatus | reverse complement strand
CCACAATATAAAAATTATTTTTTTTTTTTTAACCTTTTTTTTTTTTCTCACACGTTTTTTTTTTGTTCCCACCCCTGTATTTTCCCCCCCCCCCCCCCGACACACACACACACACACACACTTCCTTGGGTCAAACTCCATAATGTGATGCGCTGTATAAAACCACGAGCGGAATGAGTGCTGGATGCGGGGGTGTAATTGCGCTAATGCTGCTGGTGTTCGGGTCACGGAGCAGCACGAGACAATCCGATCTCGAGGGTACTTAACCCAGCAGAGCTCGATCGCCTCCAGCTTGCAACATACAGCCACAATTTTGCAGATGCTTAACCCCTGTTACAGGCAACGACCTAAAGAAATGGCTTATCCTTCCTCCAATTTGGAAAAGGCTGCTTTAACACAAGCAGGAGAGGCTCTATTTCCCATGGCATTTGAGGATCTGTGCTGCAGAGAAGTATGTGAGCACAGCTGACGGCTGGCTGGCGTGTGATCAGCCTGCCAATGCGGCTCGGCTCGCGCTCGGCAGACACTAAACGGCGTCACGCGACGCTCGCGCTCGCGCTTTTTCCGCCCAGGGAGCGGCTGAGCCGCCCTGCTGCCTAACTGACACTTTTTTCCACGTCTGCGGGGCGGTAAGATGGTATCGAGGCTAGCAGAAGGATGCCAGCGAGTAAGGGGGGGGGTTCCGATAAGTCGGACCCGGCTGATTAGAATCGTTAGACCCTAAGGTTTGGCGATTAACGGCACGAGCCATGGACCGTCTGACGTCACTAGGGTCGTCTTTATTTACCGAGAGCCGCTCTCGGATCTACTTTCTCCATGCATGGCTGCAATTACTTCGGGTTAGCCTGTTGATTGATTTCTCCCTACGCCAGGTCTGTTTCAATCCAGGGCCAGAAAACAGGTAAACGAAGAGATAAAGAGGAGGTCACGCCCGGCTGGCCAGCCTCCATGTTCGCTTTGTGACTCTGAAGGGCTTTCGGCGACGAGCGATTCATCGATCGTTTTTCTTTCCACTTGAAATAAGACCTGTAGTACCAAGCAGTTGGGGTTGGGGGGGTTGGGACCTCCTCAAAAATGCAGCAGGAGTGTAGCACCCCCCGCCCCACACACACTGACACACACTCACAGATAACATCTGTGGTTTAACTGTAAGGACTGTATCACAGGCAGTGGTGACAAAGTTAACCTTCAGCTCAGAATGAGTGTCAAAAAGTAGAATTTGTCGCCCATCTGCTTGTACGTGCAGATGTGGATTAACCATGGCGCTGTCCTGCGCATATTCAGATATGCGTCTAAATGCGGACATGTGCTCGAGTCCCCAGGCTGCACGTATGCGCGGTTATGGGCGACCATGCCGACGCCGTCATTTGCATGTCAGCTCCCGTCTGCATGACTGTTTCCTGCCTGGGTTGGACCCCTGCAGATTTACTTGACTTTTATCACCAGCTCTTACTGCGTGTGTCTGTGAATCAATCCATTTATGAGTGATCTAATTGTCTTAGTGCATCCTGTCATTCGGAAGTTCTTACATGAAGCAGTAAAAATATACCACGGTCATTACGGGAATACTTCTATACTTGACATAGATAACGGTTCGTTGAGAAAGCAGACTTTCTTCGTCGTTTGCTTTTGATTCATCGCCTGATAATTGATGTGCACGGGCAAGTTCAGCCAACATCTCAGGTGCGAGCCGAGCGCTTCCATCGTTTATTCGTGTAATAGTTGTTTTTGGCAGCTTCTGGTCATGAAATGCGGCACCTCTTGAGACTGCGCCGTTTAATTTCCAGCTGTGTAATCGTCTGATTATAAGCAATGACTGAGGCTAATGACACGGTGAATGACTACACGGAGGACAGAGGTGATGAAATTGTTTGGAAACGCGGCGCATCCCGCTGCGGCTTCGGGGACCGGTTACTTAGGGCCATCGAGGAGCAATCAGGGCACCGGAGACCTGGGCGAGCGCCTGGGGTCGCCGAATGACGCAAGTGCCGGCCTCCCTCCACCCAGGCGGCAGGTAAACAAAACATGTGGGATTTTCGCCTGGGCCTCACATCGTGCTGTACGTTAAATCCTCCAAACTAAAAATTCGTTCTAATCGCGTAAAATAAATTAAGAAATTACGCGATAATAATTTGCAAAACATCCTTTGTGTATTTGGTTGGTGGTTATATGTCATTTTTAATTTGGCATAAGCAAGGCCGTACTAGAGAATTTGATATTGGGGGAGAGCACGATTTAGATGCAAACGTCTATTTATGAGAACTAATTCAATATTGGGGGCTACACGCGTGTCCCCAAGGTCAGTACGCCCTTGAGTATATTTTATCTAAACCAGGACTGCCCAGTCCTGTAGGGCCGGGGGCGTGCACAGCTTAGAGCTTTGGATTTTCCCACCCCTGACCCACACTGGCGAAGGCAGAGTCCAATACGCACGTGTTCAGCTGGTTTAAGTGTCCCCAATTCCAAATGTGTGGCGTATATTTAACTACCAACTGCCTCAGTAAATCCGCGTTGTCTACTATACTAAATATATTTTTTTATCTGTTGCCCAAACCGCAACGAACAGCCGATTGGTGTTAATTTTTTAAAATCCGTGTTATGCTGAGTCTGTATACGAATTCCGAAATATCTGTAATGAAATGAATAAAGGCTGTTGTGCGTGACCCAGAGCGACGGGCCGGCGCGCTTTAAAATTAAACCCACTTAATGTTAATCGGGCGGGGCCACTTGACTTTGCACCCTACTAATAGGTTCGTAACACTGGGTTACAGAGGGTGGAAAATCAGCATGTTTTGTGTGTACAACTGACACAGTGATGCAGGGGGTGTAACTTCATTAGCTGGTAACCTGTCACAGGGCATCTCACTTTAAAAAGTCACGTTTGCTTTAATGCATTCCGGCAGTAGTGGGAAAATTTGTAGGAGCGTCTTTTCTCTGCAGTGTGTACGTGCAAGTGTGTCAGGGAGCTTCATGGCACGTTTTCACACCCCCCCCCTCCCCCCCAGTACATGCTGGCTCCCTACCTGTGGAAATCTCACTGGTGTCTCCACACTCACAGCCTCTGGTCGACATCACACTCTCCAAGATGGCCGTGGAGACCCAGCGGCAGGTGGTGTCGGCCCGCCCAGATGTCTGCCGGCCGCAGACACACTCCTGCCCGGCGTTGAAGGTCGCCGGCGTGACCTGGACACGGCAACCTCTGGTCTGCAGGGGTTGTCTAATAGCTAGTCACACGGCCCCCCCCGCCCCCCACAGGGTCATTTTTTACTGTTATTCTTCTGACCTGCTCCTCCCCCCTCCCATCAGCGAACCCCCGCCCCCCACGCAGTTTGGGTCTCCATTTCTGTCCTTTGATGGCGGCTTTTTCTCTGACTTCTGTCGGTTCCCGGTGTCTGTTGAATGAGGACTCAAGTCGCTTATTATGGATAATTATTGATGTAATGGATAGTGTGGCTGCCAGAGCGGGGTTGGGGGGAGCTGTTTCTGCATGCTGGGGTAATTAAAACCAAAGGCAACAACAAATGCACAGTGCCATCTGTCACTGTGCGGAGTGGCCGTACTGAGCAGTGCCCAGCGAGAGCGTGCGGTAGGGGCGGTTCTGCCGACGGACCGCCCAGCCCGACGGGACCACAGCCGAGGGCTCTTCCCCGGTCCTCCTGCAACGTACTGTCTCTAAAATATGGTGGTCTGCTGGGAATTTACATGCTAATGTCTTGTGCTTTGTCAGTAAGTTGGTGTTGGGCATATAGTGCAACCTTTAATAGGATAGAATAGAGTATCTTTGCCATTGTACATATACAATCAAATCTATGTGCTTCCCACCAAATAAAAATAAATATGAAAATAAAATAGTAATAAAATAATAATCAACATCATTTAAAAAATAATCAAGGGATAACTATACTCCAGAATTATATATATATATATATTTTCACTAAATGTCATGTAAGATGCTCATTTTATTTGATTATTGTACAGCTGCAGTGTTAAAAAAAAACTAATCATAGCAGCTGAATAGCATAGGAATGATAACAATGTAGCGTGTTTTGTGTCTGCATGTGTGTGAGCAGGACAGCGATGCACACTGGGGCACCCGCCTCATTATAACTCCTGTGTTGCCATGGCTGTCTATTACAGTGGCGAGATTAAAGTGCAATTTGCATGTGAAAGCAGGGCCTGGGCTTCTCCCGCGTGTGGCATCGTGGGAGGCATGGGGGTGGGGTTACAGGGGGGAGGAGAAGGGGAGGGTGGGCAGCAGTTACCCATAAAGGAAGTGGCGAGACAGCTACCTAATGGCATCCTGGCAGGAGTTTGTGGATGAGGCCAGTAGGTGTGGCGGCTGTTTTGTCTGCTGGAGTCTTAAAGACCCACGTTTTTCGAACAGGGCTCTATCCGCCCCGATAGGCCTTTTGTCACGGCACCAGCGCTTTTAGTTTGCGCGTCGGGCTGGCCCTTGTGCCAGTTTGCCTTTAAGTTAGCTGGTTCTGGGACATTCGGATTGGCCGACGTCACGGAGCGCCGCGTCGCCGGCTGGAGGGGTTCCATGCAAAGCATGAGGCGGGTTTGCACACGCAGCCTGTGGCAGCTGGCTGTCGCTCTGCCATGTTCCCAGGTTTAATGAACGACCCCAGATTCATTCGAGCCACGGGGAGGGGAGGGGAGGTGAGGGTGGGGGAGAGAGGGAGGAGGAGAGCAGAGAGAAAACAGGACATTTTGCTGCTACATGGAATGGAAACCATTTTCATACAGGAGCTAAATTTGTTTTCAAAGACAATAAAGGGTCCCGCTGAGAGGCCGTGCTATCTTGGCTGCAGTACCGGAGGACCGACACGCGCGAGGACATGGATGAATATTAATGACTGGGGGGCGGGGTAAAATCGCGGGGAGCAGGGAATCTGAATGACACAGAACTGTCTGTCTGCTGTAGAAATGTGTCTTTACAGTGATCAGACAAGCATCATATAAGTGTGCTATGTAAGGTAAAAATCAGCATAGTACGGAATAGAGAGAGTCATAGCTAGGCATAGCTCGTACAGAGTAGAGAGTCATAGCTAGGCATAGCTCGTACAGAATAGTCATATCTTCACAGGAAGAGAGATTGGGGGGGTGGGCTTGATGAAACTAGAGAGACTGTACTGTGTTAGATTGCCATCACACCCCCGCTTCCCCCCCAGCCCCCCACAGAAAGGTGCAGGAGGAAGGAAACTGTAGCCACAGTAGAGAGCTGCAACTTTTATTACCCCCGCATCTCCCAGCAACACCCCCCACCCACACACTCGATATTAGCCTAGCGTCCCTGGCGGGCAGGCACCCCCCGGGAGATTTGCCGCTGGGTGACGGCCGTGTTGCCGTCGCTTTGCATCATGGCTGACTGAAATGCCGCCGCCTTCCTGATGTATACTGACTGCTGTTCCAGCGGCTCCGCGGCCAGCTCGCCCGCGCACTTGCAGGACGGGGGGCCCTGGGGTTGGCGACTGGCTTGTCTTGGCTTCTCTTTCGCGGTTTCTCCGTCCGCATGCACAGCACACACGATGCTCTTTTTCAGCTCCGAAAAACAATACTAAGAGTTTCAGAGATTAGCGATACTGAGATGGTGCCCTGAACCGTCTGACTTCATGATGAATAATAAGATTAATATTACTAAGTGAATTATACGTTACACTTCAGAAAGGATGTGCTCAGTTGTGAATCTATGAGCAAGGAATTCACCAGGATGAGCCCTAATCTTTGCCTTACACACACCCCTCCCGTCCCACCCCCTTTTGTCCGCACTGCCCCCTGCAAACTCATTGTCCTTCCTGTTGCATCTCCGCAGCCAATTACATGGCCAGGTATTAAAAGAAACCATTTCCATATAGATGGCTCCATCTGGCCGCTCTCCTGACTCGCCTCTCCTTCTCTAATACCGTCTCTGTTGCTTTTTTGCTCCTGCTTCATGATGCTGATGGTCACTGTAGATATCTATTCATTTGGAGCTGATGATGACCCCACAAAATGAGATGGTTGGGGATATAGGATCTGTAGTGTTCTCTTCATACTCTTAAATACTAGAACTCATGGTCATAAGTGGAAATTAGTGGGAGAACATTTTAAAATGAACTTGAGGAAGCACTTCTTNNNNGGGGCGGGCCCCCCGGTCCGGCCGCGGGCCGCCCCCGGCCCTGCGCCGGCGCCTTTTCCAGGCAGCACAGACCACAGGGCAGGGGGACACCCTGGAAGGCATGCCAGTCTACTGCAGGGCGCACACACTACATAGGTTATTTTGAGATTCTGGTTCACCCGACTACATGACTTTGGACTGTAACAGTAAGCTGGAACAGCCAAAGGAAGTCCACATGAAATACAGAGAACAAGACAACTCCACAGATAGAGAGCTCAGGCAGTCTTCGAACCCGTAACCCTGGAGGTGTGACGCAATAGCGCAACCCACCAAACCATCATGCCACCTTAGCAGGTCCCCAGAAGTGGCAAATTACGAACGGCACGTGAGGTTAATACTAGGCAGATCTAACTGGTTTAGTTTTGTACCTTTTTTAATTTGTTTGATTTAGCATCTGGGAATTGATGGGTTGAGGGGAAAAAAAGAGTACTCAGGATTAGATTAATTTCCCCTCAGCAGTGTCCCACTTTGACCTGTCAGACATGGATGATGCAAAGCATTCTGGGAGATGGCTAATCGGCCATTACAACAGTGCTTTACCAATATAGTGATTAATATAGCACTGAAAACACAGCAGCAAGAGCCTGCAGAATCTGTTAGATTATTTGTTTTACTCAAGGCATGCTTGCAAATTTACTGTCGTTAATGTAATCACTGTGTTTTTCATTGAAAATTTCATTGAATTTTTTTCTGTAGAGTATTTAAGCTATTAGATGTATGTTTTCACCCTGAGGACCTCTTAAGCATCTCATATTATTGTTTTTTTTTGTTTTTTGATGAGACACAAGCAGTGTCTAGTTGAGTCGTGCCTTTGAATCACTGTTGCTGAGTTCTGCTCAATGAATTTGTGACAATAGACCCAACCAACCAAGAATCACATGTAACCCAATCTTGCGTCTCAGACACCCGCTCTGTTCCCTCTTTCATGCGGATCGCACATTTTCCCTCCTCTTTATTTCACAAAGTACCGTGTGAAGCTAGTGTGTGACCTTCACGTTTGGCACCACGAAAGCCAGTTGGCAGAAGGTCACAGTTTTACGACGTTCTACACGCACTGTTCCCAGTCAGGTCCTGCTCACCAGCCCTGTCCTAACCTCACAGTGAGTGAGATGCTGGCTGGGCCGCGGACCTCGGCTGGGCTGCTGATCTCGGCTTGCAGACACTGCTAGTACCACATCAGCTAAACGGTTGGTTTCTAGATGACGCAGTAGCTGCTACGATAGAATGGAAAGTATTTCTTCACTTATTCCACAACACTAATTGTCTAGATAAGATTCAATGAGAGAAAGAAAGGCCTGTCCCTTAATTGTGCAATATCTGACATTTGGCTGCTTTTCTACTCGGACTAATTAAATCCTAGCTACCATTGCCGACTGTGTTCACACGGCCAGTTTCACTCAGGAATGAAATGGTTAAAGAGAGTATTGGTGACCATATTGAATGTATGATATTTATTCAGTGTGGCCAAAGGCTATGTAATTCAGAGGAATCTGTATCATCAGAATGACTCACGTAATCTAAGTGTTGCCTTAGGTTAATCATCGTGGATCATTATTTCCTAAAACCTGGTAGATCCTTCGGCAGACGCAGCACACAACGGAGGGATTATATCTGCTAACTGGGGTTGGGAGTGTCTGGGAATCTCCCAGGCAGGGCTGGAATCTGGAACCTTGATGGGAGAGTCCTAGGCAACTTGCTAGTCCTGTTTCAGTCATGTTTCAGCTCATGAAGGTGATGACAAAAGAAATTTAAATAAACAAATCCCAAGGCCCTCAGAGAATGATATTACTGGATATAAATGTATATACCCTTACATTTCTGTAACCAGCATATGGATGAGTATAAAACTTTACCACCAACAAATGTTAATATGTAAAATGTAGCAGTTTACACAGAAAAATTAATATCATTTGCTGATCTCCCTGTATGGATTCATTTGATACTTATGCATGATGTTTACGGTCCATAAGCCTGACATTTTCAGCGGATGAAATGTGAGTTTCTGATATCAGGCTACCATATTTCAAAACATAGTTTTCGCTTAAATCATTCTACAGCATATTCATTAATTGGTTGACGAATGTAACGTAATGTTCATTTTGCCGTTGCGCGATATCAATAGACGCGCGTGTTCAGCATTCCGTAGGAACGTCCGCGTGGTCAGCTTCACTGCGCTTCAGTGAAGTCACCGCATTCTCTTTAATCCCCCGTCATTTCTGTATTAATATCCTATAATAAAAGAAGCAAAAGTCGAACGGGCTGTCGGCATGCTGGTTAAATGCGTAAAATTAACCAGCTCTATTCTTAATGTAGTACGATTTACGCTCTTGTTTTGTGTCATTCCGCTTAACACTCTTTTGTCACATTAGATGTAAGGGTGACACGTTACGCTAACGAAGGCGTGTATTTGGTTTTCATTGCAAATAAAAAATAAATATTGAATTTAATCACAAATCGTGCAGGACCCGTGTCACCTATTACTGGAACAAAAAGAAGACATTAACTCTGTTGTCTATAATAGATTGCTGTATATTTATTTTACCAATGTGAAAAACAGAACGTCGTGTAATACATTATGCGGGTAATTATCATAACTAGTTGACTGTCAGTCAGGATTCAACAAACAGCGGATATTATAAGTGCAGACGGATATCGATCAATGACTCGTTTGATGTATTTTCTCGCGCACGTATTACCTTTTATGGAAAGACGGCGCCGCATCGTCCTTGCGCGCAATAGGTTGATTGTTGCCGCCGAGATACTGTTCTCTCTTTTAACCCTTCCGCTGCTGAATTTTGTTTAGTGAGAACAGGTTGATGATACCCATTTTGAAGCCATTTTAATTGCAACGCAGTGTTTTCCCCTCACACTTGCATATGAGCTGTTCTTGTCTTTTGAAACAGAACCCTTCGTGCATTAGAGTACACTTACTAGGGGGAAGTACTTTGTTCGTATTACAGATATTTTGTAAACGATGCAGTAATACTATGTTTTAGTCAGGAGAAGTCGGGTATGTAAATGTGCTCGTGTATCAGAGTGGAGTTGGGAAGAGGTTCGGTTCAGTGCTTGTGCTTTGTCGTAGTGAGCCGATGGTCCTCAGCTCCAAATATTCAACCAGCCGGCTGGTGTATGTCCCGGTTCAGATGGCATTAATAAAGGAGCGGTTACAAACGCCGCTGGGGCTACAAACTGGCCCACTTGACCTACATATCCTATTACAACAGTTATCCGCCCAAATTTGTTTTCTGCAGAACACAAACTGAAGAATATCTAACGCTTGTCTTTTAAACCCAATGCTGAGATTCATCATTTGCTCGAGCAATTAATATTAATTAACCTAATTGTACACTGAATTAGGTAACCCGTGATTAAGCGATTCGCAAAATCATTAATACCTGTCATTTTTTCGCTTACCACGAGGAAATCGTATTACCTACATATAGAAAACACAATTCGCTGAAAGCGATTATATGATACACGATTAATACCCTGACTATGTTTCTTTAACGATCTTCATATCCTCGAGCAGTAACTGTAAACCTTTTGTAGCTAAATTGTTTACTAACACGTAATGCTCCGTGTCTGTTCCGAAACGTAAGATAATCCTTCTCGGGGGATTGGCTTGTATTTATTAAGCGATTCCACTATATATAACGATTTATCCAGCTGTAGTTACATTTAGTTTCCAGGTTGGTTCTTTGTTATTTATTTGTATTTAACAACCCCAGAACTATTTTAAAATTTCAAATATGGAGCGTAGTACTTAGATCTTTATTTTAAACGAGTTTGCAACATTATGTATGGGCTACACAGCTGTCACTGCCCATAAGAACGAAGGAGAGTCTTCTAACCTTGTTCAGCACGACCGAAAATATGCGTTTACAGTTCACGCAAAATGTGCGTTTTATGACATTTGCTTTCCGATAATTTTATTAATTTCGCAGTGGGAATTCAGGTTAATAACAATCTTTCCCACAATTCCAACATGCTGAGGTCAGACCAACTTTGAACTTGTTTGTTCAGCGCTGTACTGCAAATCCAAAGAATTAGGTCAGCCTTCCAGACACAAATGTCTATGTCTTCGAAAAACATTTAAACCTCGTATCTTATATACACAAAATGACAGAGAAAACAAGACAGATTTTTAATGATAATAAAATCCACATTTTTTTTTTTTAAACAAAGCTTATCTAACACCAGAATACCAGAAATCATACTTCGTCTGCTAAGAATCTTACGTAGGCTATAATTCACATGGATTTATTTATTGATCTTTTTTTAAAAAAAACTGGGTATTGCCCAGACTCGCGACGTTATTTGCGAAATGGTTTTCGGAGTCACCATTGCTCCCTCTTGCTGTTCATTCCCGCGTTACATCTACGCAACTTTATAGCAGCCCTTTTAACCCGCGAACCCCCCGCCTCTTCCCCCTGACGTCAAGGCCCTGTTTTTTTTTTTTTTTGCATGAACTGTCTTCGCTATAGTGCATATATCGCTGCGTTCTGCTACTGAAAGAGGGAGATAGAGAGGGGGAGAGAAGGAGGAGGGAGGAACGAAGGGAGACTGCGTGCGAGAGACAGACAGAAAGAGAGAGAGCGAGCACAATCTCTCTTCAGACAAGAGGAAAATTACCAGCAGAATAAGGCATCAAGCGACCGTCTGCACCATTCTGACACCCCATCCTTTTGCGCCGATCGTCATACACAACCTGATCGCAGCGACAATGGATCTACCTGCAACCGGAGAGCACGTATTTGCCGTGGAAAGCATCGAAAAGAAACGATTTAAAAAGGTTAAGATCGCTTAACGTCGACAAATCCGTCAGATGTGTTTTTTCTTTGCGGACAGCTCCCTGCGTGTATTACTGGAAAAGCTTCGTGCATCGGTTATACATAACGGGTCATTATATCTTGCTTATCTTCATTTACAGGGTAGGATAGAATACCTGGTCAAGTGGAGAGGATGGTCCTCTAAGTAAGTCTCAATGTCGTATATTGTTTCCATATGTCACACGTTATGCCAAGCCATGTGTGTAGATAGTCGCCTGTACCTCTGTGGGGACTCAGTGTCGCCAGATTTTTTTTTTTTGGTTTGGTGTAGCTGTGGATGCCATCAGTATTTTATACAGGGAAGAGGAGAATGAAGCCCAGCAAAATAAGCTGTAGTAAGATGGATCAAGACTAGATTTGTTGTACTTTATATGTGATTAAAGTTGTCAGCCTGCTCATAGCAGGCGCGTTTACTGTAGATGTTAGCCTTCTGTACAAGTAACCTACTAAACGTTCTCAGAAGCGGTGTCATTTTTAGATTAACGTAATTAATTTTTTATCTTGGTTGGGATATTCAACATCACCTTACAAAATTCTTTACGCGTTCAAAGTTTGATTTTGACAGGGCTGCATGAAATGAATTACACGCACTGACACGATATTGACGTTTACTGGCGGTATTAAAGACGCTTATCGCGGACGGTGTTTCGGGGTGCGATCGCACTCTGATCAGGTGTTCATATCTAACACACGAAACACGTGACAGATTTATTTCACTCTAATCTGTCTCGATCGTTTCCAAATGACCGATAACCCTTTTAAGTTGTTTAATCTTTTTGCGGTCTCTGCCTTAACCCGTTTCTGCTCTCAGATACAACACATGGGAACCAGAAGAGAACATACTCGACCCGCGGCTTCTTACCGCTTTCCAAAACAGGTGAGCCCGTCAGCCCTCCGGGCGGTGACATTATACAGTCATGCAAAGGGAGGCGGAGTAGCGCTGCCTTGTAGCCAACCGCTGTACAAAGGCCTGAGGTGTCCGTCTGTGTTTTTACATTAAGGTTAAAACGTGATAATTATATTATTGTTATTGCGGATATGCATCCTTGTAAATCCTACTGGTGTCAGAATGCGCAGTCGTAGTTACGCTTAAGCACTCAGGAAATGCATTTCCAGTAATAGGAACAGTAACAAGAATACTGGCGATGTCGTTTTATTCCCATAAGAACAATGGGCAAGTTTTGATTTTGTACCTTTGTCGCGGTGACCCTCGGCGCGCGCACACCAGAATGCAGTTTTTTTTTTTTAAATTTGTTGGTTAGTACTCGATTTTACTTTTATAGAGGCTTCTGGAACAATATTATGTCTTTAGGTGAGAACAGCAAAGAAGCTCAGGCCAAATTTTTATGGATTTAATAAAATGGGAATATTGCATTTTTCAGCAAACATGTGAGCTGACTCCGCCACCTTCCCATTTAAGTTGATTTGCTACAGTGCTGTAACGTGAGGCTGACAGCCTCTTTCCATACTATACATTATACTATTAAGTAATTAGCAGTAGTGTTTACCCTTGGTCGCAC
Organism: Mormyrops attenuatus; assembly: GCA_026777985.1. NCBI lineage: Eukaryota > Metazoa > Chordata > Actinopteri > Osteoglossiformes > Mormyridae > Mormyrops > Mormyrops attenuatus. The sequence goes on along the minus strand of JAODKC010000048.1, from coordinate 2,885,212 downwards.
AAAACAGTGTAGTGTAATTTGACGGAGAACACATTGTATCCCCACCAGAGAATATCTCCTCAGCCACATGCTCACCAGGGTTTTATTTTACTAACAAATTGTTATGGGTGTGGATGCATAGGTTGTGAAATGTTGGATAAAATGGGTGGGGGTTTAGTGAACTGGTTACTTTGTCAATAGTTTTTGCTTTTCTTTTGCAAATTCAGCATTTGAGCACATGGCTCACGTAGCACACTAGAAATATCATGAACTGCACATGAGGGACAATCCACTATCAGGTGAACTTTGAAAGAGACAACCGTGTACCAAGCTTTATAAATCTTCCAGGGGAAAATAAGACGTAAACAGCTGCAGCATCAAACATCCAATAGTTTTAATTCGAAGAAGAAAATGGTGATTCGGAGCCGAAAGGCCAGCAGCAGGGGGTCAGAAGAGAATAAGCTATATGCAGTGTACAGATAAAATCACACAGGTGAAGGTGTGGTATAACCTGCAGACAGATATAAGGAAGCCTTGATATCCCATAATGCAACATTTCTTCTCTTGATTTTGGGAGCCAAAGAACCGCCAAGTCTGACATCCACACAGCATACTGCCCAAGCATATCTTAGCTACACAAACCTTAACTCCCCCGTTTACCAGCTACTTCCAGTTCCTTGACCCCAAGGGCGTGCAGCCTTTGTGGGCCGGCTCAGGGGCAATAGCAGAGTTATGCAATACGGCGTGTGTTGTGAAACAGTGAGGTATTCCCAGCAAAGAAGTAGCGCAGGAGCTGTTTCCCAGATGTCAGTAGACACATTAATTTATTAGTTCAGTTTCTTGATTGACCTACATAACAGAGGTGGAAAGTTCAGGTCCAGAAAGTACAAATCCAGACCATGGTTTTGTTTCAACCAACCAGTTGAGTATAAAGGGTGACAGTCACAGAGTACTGAACTAGTTGGTTGAAACAAAACCTTGGTGTGAATTTGTACTTTCTGGACCTGAACTTTCCACCTCTGTTATGTAGATTAAACTAGAGTCTCTCTGGATGTAGTAACTTGAACGTTTTACTGCTGAACAAATTAAAAACTCAGCATTTTATGCATTATATTGATGTGTTTAACAGGGAGAAACAGGAGCAGCTGATGGGGTACCGCAAGCGAGGACCCAAACCACTCTTTTTGCAGGTAAATAGCATCACGATTGAGAAGAGTGGAATTTTTCAGGTATTACATCAGTATCCAGGTGGAAGGTGTCCTGTGTGTGGAATTTCGTACTCGCAGTCCTGGGCGTTTTGTGTAAATTTTCATGTAAAGTCAGGCTGTGTGAACAGTGCCTCATCACATTTATTTACAGTTTATGAAACAGTACATATACAGCACATTAATAAACCCATATAACGTTAGCAGATATGAGTTGGCTAATAATCTGTCTTTCGAGACTGAGGATGTGTATTATAATGTGGGTGACTAGGATTTCATGGAACGGAAGCATTTTCGGAATTCTCTGGTTAACTTCAAAGGCCCCACACAGGATGAGTGATTCCCGTAAGAGGAATCCCCGTGTTAACTGGCAGCTTGTCTGGGTAACGGCACTGACGAAACATGAGGCATCAACCGGCATTCCCGTGAGCTAAGCTCACAGCGGTACTTCCCGGAAATAACAGCCTGATGACCTGGGGGGGGGGGGGGGGCAAACCCACAATGGTCAAGGGGTTTTGTGAACATTAAAAAAAACACACCCATGGTATGGTCCCACCCGCATGGACTTGGACAGTGATGATAAGCAGACAAATTGGCATAAAA
>JAODKC010000048.1:2862429-2883415 GCA_026777985.1 Mormyrops attenuatus | reverse complement strand
CCCCCCTCACCCCCCCCCCCCCCCCGCCCGCCCCCCCCCCCCCCCCCCCCCCCCCGCCCCCCCCCCCGCCCCCCCGCGCGGCGGGCCCCCCCCCCCCCAAAACCCACATTGGTCAAGGGGTTTTGTGAACATTCATACATCCACACCGATGGTATGGTCCCTCCCGCATGGACTTGGACAGTGATGAGAAGCAGACATAGTGGCATCAAAAAGCCATGTGATACTTCCTCACAATATTCCTTCTTCAGATGAGTTTCCTTTTGATTTGCTTTGCACTTTAAATTTCACTCACTGGGAGTAACACTGCCTGAAATGCAAGTTTAATTAGACATATACTTATTGGTAATTAATCACTTAACATTTTAAAACGATTAGTTCCGGTCATCCATCTATTTTCTGAAACCGCTTGTCTTGTTCAGAACGCAAGGCAGGGAACAACCCAGGAGGGGGCGCCGACCCATCGCAGGGCACCATCACACACCGTTCACTCACACAGGCACACCTGTGGGCAGTTTGGTAACTCTAATCAGCCTCGGCATGTTTTTGGACTGCGGGGGGGACACCGGAGTACCCGGAGGAAACCCCACGATGACACGGGGAGAACATGCAAACTCCACACACATGGAGACATGGCGGAGACTTGAACCCTGGTCCTGGAGGTGTGAAGCGACAGTACTAGCTGTTGTATCGCCATGCGGCCGGTAGTGTGATTCGTTTATTAATGTTTATGGATCCGATTTATGTGGCGCTTTTCAAGGACCCAACGATACTAATGAGAACTCGGGGCACTTTGAGGCAGTAATACAAACATCACCTACAGACTGTGGTAAGCATTCCAGTAACGGAGAAGTACAAGTATTACATGGTAGCTGTACACATGGAGGAGAAATCGTTGCATTTTTTCAAAAACTAAGAAATAACTGGATATTTGGTCTCTTTTTCTAGCTTCCATCTTTTGCAAGGCGATCAGGACTATTCTCCGAATTCCAGGAGATGTCCCTGGGGGAGGACCACCGATCCAAATCGGACCCGGTCATGATGAGTCACTTACAGCCACAGCAATACCAGCTAAACAGCAAAAAATACCACCAGTACCGACCCAATGGCAAAGAGAGTGCCGTGGAACAGCAGGCTAACGCCAAGAAGAAATACTTCTATCAGCTGAACAGCAAAAAACATCATCACTACCAGCCAGATCCAAAGATATATGACCTGCAGTTTCAAAAGCCCAAGGAGGTCAAAGGTGAGGAGCCCACCAATCATAAATGGAAGCTTCCGCCAACTACGCATCAGAAATGGGTGTGTGATAAAACGTCGGGATGCCTGAGCAAAATGAAGGACCTGTCCCTGGAGCTGAATAAGAGTGAGGGGGACAAAGAAGAGATGAGCTGCAACCCTAAGGAGATGGATGTCTCCAATGGCATCAACAGCAAGATGAAGATCATTAAGAACAAAAACAAAAATGGCCGAATAGTCATTGTCATGAGTAAGTATATGGAGAACGGCAGCCAGTCAGCTAAGATTAAGAATGGCGACCCATCGGTGGTGGAGAAGCCAGTGGATGGGAAACAGCCTGAGGACAGCGAGTCGGAGAAATTCATAGAAGGGGCTGAAAGGATTAAGAGTCCAGCCTTAGAAACTGGAACCTCCAGTGACTATAGAAGTGCGGCATGTAACAATAACTCTAAACAAACTGACGGCCAGAATTGCTCAAGAGGAGAGCATGCCAATGAGAAGGACCTCATTGGAGGAGAAGAACTGGGCGTGGCTGTGAGTCGGGTGGAGCCTAACATGACCCACCAATCACCTGCCTCCCCCATGATGAACAAAGAGGGGGATCGCCCCCCCGCCCCATCTGCCAGCCGCTTCCTCAAACGGCACCTGTCTGACCCAGAAGAGGACCATGGCAGGTCCAAAGTGTTCCTGAGTGTCCGGAGCGTTAGCGCTCCTGGTGGCGTACCGACTGCAGCTGATCCGGAACACCCGAGCTACAGCCAGAGCTACAGTCAGGGGCAAGATCTTCTGGGTGTGGACCTGGAGGAACCGATTGATCTGAGCTGTGTGAGGTCCAGACAAGAGCGAGATGCTCTCCCCAAAGCTGAGCTCCCCTCAGAGGGCGACAAAGCAAAGAAGTCGGAGCCCAGCTGTGCTTTCAAACCCTTCCTGGGAAACATCATCATCACAGATGTGACAACGAACTGTCTGACCGTGACCTTTAAGGAATATGTCTCGGTGTGAGGCCCTCCGAGGCTGCAGCGGCAGATCAGTGAATAACGTCAAGCTGTACATTTATACAAAAATGATTACATTTTGTACATATAAAATATTTATCACAAAGACAGAAGTTGCGGAACATAAGACTTCAGTGTTTTTTATACTTAGATAATTTTGAGCTGGAAACGTGACACGAATTTGAAATTCTTACCACACCACAAGGATGAAATACAGATTTTGTGCGGTTAACAGTTTTTTTGTACGGAAGACATTCTACTTTACCGTGGCTACAGATTAGGCTGTTTAGTTCCTTCATAGAAACACCTGGCGTTCTGTCCTGGAGCTGGTTTACGTTACGTACCTAATCATATCGCAACATCGCATTGCATTCTGGGAACAGGAAGTCTACGTCCTTGTCATTCACGTGGTTGGTATAGTGCAGTCCGGATGAGAAAGCACAAACATGCATATAGCTCATGCAGGTACATTTTCCATATGCTAGTGAAAGGTTCTTACCATTTCTCCTTCACATCCCACACTACTTGACTCCGTCCTAATCCCAGATTTTAGGGCAAAGACAGTTTTGTGTACATTGGTACAAAAAGTTTGGTCCATAAATGGCGGGACACACCCTTAACTTTTATTTAAGCTATTGGATACACAAACACAGCTACTGGATATGCATCCTACATGTATGTAAACGTTTGGTGAGCTTGTCCATCTGGTTATGCTGCAGTAAACTCGAATGGAGCATTGAGGAATTCAACTGTAATATACAGCAACACTGGTTTCAGGGTGACCATAGATTGTTGGAGTAGCTCTCAGTTCAACGTTTGTGATATGACCTCTCTCATCTCTCCAGTGCATGATGGGAAAGAGACCTGCCCAATATCACATAAATATTTGTGTCATATGTTGTCCTTATTAAAAGCTCTTCTACTGGCTAAAAGGCAATTTTAATAGAAATTGGTGTTAATTTTGGGCTGAAAAGACTTGGAAATTATATGTCAGGCAAGTATATAGAGCTATCAGTCAAATTCATTCAGAGCTATATATACAGATGTTACCTTAAGCCACCCAATTAGTTGTACAAACATTAATTTTAGTGTAATACGACTTTTCGGCAGAGGATCTTTCTGGGGGTTCGAAAGCCAGGGGAACCTAGTGTTAGGATGAGCTGGCCTTAGGTGTCTGCACTCAGATGGTGGCCTTTATCACCAGCGGGAGCCCAGAGTCACCATGGCTCTCGAGAAATCTGAAAAGCAGCCCAATTCATTTCACAAGCATCTATTTTCTGTTCTTGGCTTTTTGATCGTCTTTAAACTATTTTTGTTTTAAAAAATGATGACATAGGGTGCTTAATATTAGGCTATAGAATAGCATTTTTTCTAACCCAGTATTTCTCAATCCAGTCCTTGGGGAACCCCCCCCTGGCAGTCCACATTTTTGGTTCCTACCAGCTCTTAAACGGAATAATCAAGCACTGACACCTGGTACAAGTATGTTGGGAGCCGGGAGGGAGCGAAAACGTGGACTGTCTGGGGGTCCCTGAGGACTGGGTTGGGAAACACTGTTGTAACCTGTTCAACCCATGATATGACTGCTGCTAAATGGAGTGTTCTAAATATTACATTAGGATGTTTGTTAAACTGCTTGAATGTAACAAAATAGGACTGGCTGTCAGTAACCAACTTGTCCAAATGTATAGGGTATGAGGGTGTTTGTCTTTCACTCTTATTGCTCTGTAGCGTTGGTGTGCAGTGTTTGGGCCACACCTGGGTAGCGAGAGGTTAATCTCGTACCCGTGTCTGCCTCCTCTGTACATGAGCTGCACCTGTATAAAAAGTACTGCTTTGATATCGCCCAATATGCTTGTCTAGTTATTTTTTTTTACTTTTATAACTTAAAAATGTGTGTATTCCCTGGAAAAACTAAAATTTAACTCTCTTCTCTGTGCTATGTCCTGCATTCGAAAGCAATATTTATAATTAACAGTAGACACATGAATGAGGTTTTTTGACCTGTCACACTAAGTCCGTCACGACTCCCCCCTTTAATAGAAATGATTGGTCCTAGACTCTATCAACACGGGCAATGGGTTAAAATAAGTCATGCCCCTCACTGACGGGGGTGTTTTGTCGTTCAGCCGATTAAAAGCGCGCCCATGGTAAGCTCAAATTCAGCCGAAGTAACAGAAAGATGAGTTGTGCTTTCAAGATATAAAGGGTATTTGTGTATCGCACTTGGCCTTGAACCCCGGCTTACATTTGACTCGCTTACAATAGCTAGATTAACGTAACGGTGTCTGTCAGTTAGATTTGGTCGCATGCGCCAGTTGCCTGTCCGTACATATACGTTGATCTTTATTTTATTTTCGCCTTTGTCCAAAACCTACAAGTGAGGAAAATAACACATTACAAACGTACTTGTATTATCGAGTAGACAAAAATGCGACAACGCTATTCAGTTTTTCTGACGGCAACAGAGTTATTTTCAGGTGTGTGGTTTAATGAGCCAACCAGAGAGAAGGTTGTTTCTGCGCCAGTTTTGGAATTTGCATGCCGAATCCTATTTCTGTAAGCGCGCATAGTTAATAATTCAGGCCTCGATCACAAACAGGGATAAGCGGCGCATAGGGGTTTTCACCATCCTGTTTGCATTCTTCGGTGATTGATCATCCAAAGTCAAATTTATTTTGCGAGGCCCAGTAATTTCACCTGGCAAAAGCAGCCTTTGAATTAAAAACATCTTTTAAAACGCAACTGGCTCCTATCTAAGATATTTTTCATTGTTTTGAGGGGCTGTGTTTTGTTACAACTGTTTGCGCTGTTTGATCTCAGGATTATGTCGCCACAGATTTAATACATTTTAAAGAAAAAAAAAAAAAAACACCGATGATCCACACAGCCATCACCAGGAGAAGCGGTGTGAAGATGATGATGATCCACACAGACAATCGTAAGCACGTTCTCAGACTCCTCAGACACTTTGAGGTGGATCGGGGTGAGGTGAAGATCGATTGATACGGGTACGGGGACTAAGGCAATGCTGCCTGAAATGATCCTAGTACCGATGAAGATATGCCGTCTGTTTTACGGTCGCAGCCGCTAATTCCGTCGCTTTAGTTTCGCCTAATCAGAGAGTGACTGAGGTGCGTGCCAAACTCGAGCATTTGGCTGTTTAACTTAGTTTTTTTTATCATTATGAAAATCTAAATTTCAAAAGTATGTACATTAGTTGAACTAATGGACCACTTCACCAACTTGTAAAAGGTAGCCTATGCGTAAAAGATGCTTGACAATTCTTTTAAAACAACGTTTACAGAAAGCTATGCTACATATTCCAGTTGGGGGGTATAAATGAATTAACTGACATTTAAGAAACAATGATCCTTATTGTATGTTCAGTTTTATGAGACGGAGGGGGGGGGTTTCCAATAGCCTACCCAGGTGATCCTGGGCACGTGCAGCGGGGATGTCAACAAATTTTATCTCGTTATTTTAAGGTGATTTTTTTAAATTCCTGCGACTTGAGTTATGCTAAATAAGACCGAATCAAGGAAGAATGCGGCTCAATAATGTCAGTGTCTTGATACAGCAACTGCATGACTACAGTCATACATTAATAGGAACCTATTACTTATACCTATTCCTTAAAGGATCCTAGAATGATCTTATCTATAGTTTTTCTGAGATCATTTTCCTTAACAGCTGTAGGCAATGCGACCAAATACACAAATGACCACAACCGCTATATTTAAATGGACAGAATACAAGTCCACAATTAGCCAAAATAGTTGAAGATCAAGGCAGTGAAGCTTTGTTGTTAGAAAAACGTTGGCTTTTGTTTCGTGAATATTCTTTGTTTTCCATGACCTGCGTGGCTTTCAACGTTTGCTAAGCAATAGTGTCATAATTAAGATTCGGAAGCTCAAAATTCACGTGTCAGATTTGCTTGTTCTTGCCCTGTTAGGTAAGTGAATTAGTTACCCCGCTCCAGTCGACATCACGCGTTTGTAGACTGTAATCAAATCATTCAGACATGTAGTTTGGGAGATTGTGACGTATGCGTTTGTAGGAGCAGTCTGAGCAGCCTAAATCTGAATGTCAATTATTAAGTTGTAAATTCTGTTTCCGAATTTTAACGCCCCTTTCGCTCACAGCTTACGGTAAAAAGCTGCGCTTCTCCCATTTTTTTGTCTTTCAGATTTGGCGGATTAGAACAGCAGACTATGTTTTACCTGTCATGTGCATCTGCTCATCCGAACGTTATAAGTGGAAAGCAAATAGGAGAGACGGACAGACACACAAACAGCTTACAAATGTTTGTGCGTTTATCGGTATGTCTGAGTGATGACATACGGTTGTTGAATGGACTTAACATAAATATTTGTTTTTAGGTTATGCAACCTAAGGTAACCACGTTCCGAGTATATGTTAATGTAGTTTGTATTGTTGCGCAGTTAAGTAAGACCTTGATCAAATTTTGGCTACAACAACTACCTTAAAGGAATTGAATATCAGCTAAAATGGCGGATTTTACTGCACAACACTAGGCAAATGCTATTAATTCTCTTTCATAATGAAATGGGATAGTGAATGCTTTTTTTGGCGCGATACAACAGCTTAGCTTTATCACTCCTCCTAACCGCAGTTTTTTTTTTTTCCTCGCAGCGACCATTTCCTATACCGCGGAACCCTCGAAAATAAGTTGCTTTCAATACGTTTTCTGCAAGAGGAGAGAGAAAATGGCTGTCCCTTTCAGCGCATCCAGCTTATTCCCAACCGTTGTATGAACAACACATTGCACAGTTTATCGGTGTAGTTCACAAGGTTTGTTGCAGAGAACACCCTTCGCTCTAAAGGGCTGATAGAATATAAAGGTACCGTAATCAAGGTGCGTTATGCTTAAACAGCAGAAAAGCATTGTTTTGCCTAAACCGCATTTTAAAAATTTGTTTTAATTAAATTAGATGGAACGTTAATAAGAAGGTTGTTTTAAATAGTGGACAAACATGACTAAGATCGATGCACGTGGAATGAAACGTGCAAACTGAACCGCATCTAAAAGCACCCGTACGCACGGACCGTCATTACGCTCGACCGTATTCTTTAGACAGGTTACGTGTCATGCATTTTGACCAGTGTCGGAAATAAAACTTGCGCTCGAAAACATCCAGGTGGCCCATAAGTTACAAGTAAAATTTATACTTTTTTAATTCACCCACTTTCGCTTAAATTATGTAGCCTAAACTAGAAACTTCTGTTATGTAACTTCGAACAGCATGTTACATAGAGTCTCCTTGGTTCAGTCAGATGTACAATATATATATATATATATACAATGTTGTATAATTTTATGAAACATAGTTACAAGATTGTGTTAAATTTTCCCGGAAGGCAGCTATTTCTTGACATTTATGGGGCGACCATAACCAGATACTTTTTATTTAGAATAGAGTTGCAAGAAGTAATGTCTAACAAATAATTATCCTTAAGATGGATACTTCAAGTAAGATGAAATGTTGCCTCTGGCTAAATTTTTGCCTCAGAGGGTTGGGCATGTAGCACACCAACGTTTCCAGCAAGCATGTCTTTCACACCCAGACAACACCCAAACACACACGACTTACAGCTTATAAGTAATATTTTTGAAGTAGATCTATACATGGACATTTTAAATGCAGTCTAATAGACAGGTTATGATTGCGGTAATACTTCATCCAGCGAGGGTACCACAAGGTGAACAAATTATGTCTATAGCAGCTACATTTCGAAATTACGTATTTTTAAACATCCTGGATCATCGGATATACTTCTGATGTTCTTGGTAGTGTAATGTTGATTTATTGGTCTCACCTCGTCGTTTATTTTAGCTTAATTCAAACATGAAAATTATGCCTGACAGTGAGCTTTTGTGCCTGAATACATCCCCTATATATTTTTCAATTTCAAAACAAATTGCCGATTGACTATAATTGACACACTTCGCCAACAGCTTTCCGTCGGCTGTGGGAGGTCGCTCTTTGTTATAGAGTTAGACAAGAAGTAGCGTTGTCACGCGGTGTTGGACTCTCACATCCTGTGCAGGACGTTTATGCTATATGTTTCAGATAATACACAACTTTGCCTGTTTAAAAGCTTTAATTGTGGTTTGGATATGCGACGTCTGGTTTTAACGCGAGTATCAACGAAATTAGGAAGATATAATCGCATCAACGTATAATCAGTAGAATGTAATCATATCATATACACTGTAGTTTCACAAACGCTGTTGCCCAGATACGAGAGAGCCAATAATATTTAGACAACTCGGCTGTGCACCCATATACGGCTGCAAGCCTTGCAGCGCTGCAGACGCCCTGAGACCAATCACCGCAGCCACCATAAAAGGACTCTGGCAACCTACTTTTGCAAAAACGTTGTGTACAATTGTGGTCCAGCTAACAAGAAAAGTAACCTCTCTGTATTGAAATGCTGTGGAGCTTGCTTTACAATTACAGCGTTTTTAGTCCTTCGGTTACGTGAACAATAGCCTGCCTTCCAGTGTACACGTTTTTCGTGTTTTATCTCATGTGGCTGTACAAACCTGTTGTCCTGTCACAATGCCTTAGGTGCACACATTTGAGTCAGTCTTCTCAAAGTGCTGATGACCATTTTTTCCCTTCTACTGTGGTATGCTGCGTGTCCTGAAATGTTTCCAGTTTTCTGATCCGTCTGGCCTGCCGACCTATCATTTACTGTCATCGTATGATAACATTTCACGTCGCACAATCGTCTAATCTGGCACCGTATTTATATAATTGAGTTCTCAAGCATTTAGAGATAATTACAAGTAGCTGTATTTTACTTTAGGTTACTTTAGCAGTTATGCAATGTCGTGCTGAGGTGAAATAAAACAAATTTCATGTTCTCCCTTCTAATCTGTAATTATGTAATTATGTGATATCGTAAGGGCCCTGTCAGGCCGTGAGAAGTGTGTCTGTATATATACAGAGAGAGACAGAGCAGTTACTCGGTTTACCCATCTGACTCTGTCCTAATTTAAATTTTGTAGTCCACATATAGATATATGATAGCACAGTTATATAAAGTTATATAAGTGGATAAATAACAAAATAACAACAACGAAAACAAAAGTAACAATAAATAACAATTTAGCCAAATAAAAGACACTGGACTCAGGGCACAACATTTTTTCGGGTGTTTTAAATCATTTAAATTCTAACATTAAGAAGCCGCGAAGTTTGCAGTTATAATCACGTAGGCCTACCGCCCAATTCGATCATGTTTTCTAAATAATTATGTAAATGTAAGCCGTTTCATTTTTCCATTCTTCCTTTTGAAATCATGTCGAAGAAGCTTAAATTGGAAATTAAAATCATCAGCAGCTAATGCAAAAATGTCACACGCCGAAAACTAAACACCGCATGTAACATTTTAAATGGAAAGTTATTCTTGCGCAGAATTTTCGGAAAATAAACGAAAAATCATTTATTTAAAATTCGATTATTAACACCTGTGATTTAAATGTAATGGTCGCATTTATTTGACTGACTACGCTGATTTCCCTTCATTTTATTTAACACCACATTTAAGAATAAGGCAGTTAATAAAAGAAAAGAGACCCTTAGTAGCCGTTTTAAATATATTTATAGACGTATAAATAAAAATGGGTAGCTTTCCTTATAAAAATAGTATCGTTTTAAATGTCAGTACAGACAGATTGAGAACGCATAAACGTGACTAATATAGCAAATTAATATAACTTAAGACGCAAAGTCAATTCAATTTAGGCAGAATTCATTTAGACCTAATTTATTCCCATTTATCAGGCTGAAATCAAACAACGGCAAACTATTTTTTAGCGTCTCTTGGGTTTTGCAGTGGTGGAATACATGATTTTAACCCCTTAAATATAGTCCTATAATAGTTTGTCATTATTGTGCAGTCTAAATGCTATGTGACATTCTGTTTCAGTATCAACATTCATGTTTAGATTAGATGTATTATTTAAACTGTAAACAAATTATTTAGAATTACTAAGAAAGCCTGGTTTTATCTGTCCTCTTATAAAGTAAATATCTACCTATATTTAAGAATTGTTCTCGACGTTACCGGTATTTCTAATAGACTATACTTTATGCATTCTGTAAACTATTATGACGCAAAGCATTTTGCTTGTAATAAACGACGTTGCTACAGCAGACAGCTAAACCGCGTTCTGTTTTGTTGATTTGCTAATCCAATAAATTGCGACAAATTATGTTTCGCTTGAATTATGCAACCGCATTAATCGCATTGAAAGGAAAATGTGTTTTGTAAAGTTTGTCCTGTTAATATGTTTCTAGGTAATAATAATGCGAACTTTGTTTTCTGCTCTGATCTACTCCCGTAAAAACTCAAATCTTGGCTGCCTTCCAGAATCACGTAAGTGAGAAACACCGCTATCTTCTGTCCACCAGATTTAATGACAAACTAGATGCGCGTAGGAGAAACAGCTCAGGGTTACGCAAGAAAATGTGTATCTAGATGTTTGTCCTGTCCAAAAGTCCCCGTTATTTTGGTTCAAGAAGCTTACATAGCTATTTGATTGCTATATATTTACCAAACTGTATTCTTTATTTTATAAACCTGTGTCTAGACAAAACAGTGAAGTAGGCCTATGTATTTGGTACTTTTGAATTGCCTCTTGATTCAACTTTTACAGCTATATAAAAGCTTTATAGCTAAATGCCAATCAAGTTACAAATAATTGACATAATTAAAAAAAGAAAACCGATTATTTAAAAATTCTGTAATATAAGGAAAATTTCACCCTAATTGCAGACTGTAAACAATTCACACGTATTAATATTTTTTCATCTCATATTTTTTCATGTTGTATGCATGTTCGTTAGTTCAAGGCGTCACTTCCCTTTGATTGAAAGCGCTCGCACTTTAACTCCTCCTCCTCACCGAGCAGCTTCGGTCACGTAGCAAGATCCCAGCCAATCAGCTTTGCTAAAACCGTACCACCGACAGTAGTTCCATAGCAACGCTGCAAAAAAGCGATGACGTTTGGGCTGAAAATTGAGTATTATGGTCTGCCTGGACTTAGCCGTGAATGTGGAGAGAAAAAATATAAACGAGATTGAAGTAAACATGGAGCTGTCGGCTGTGGGAGAGAGAGTTTTTGCTGCCGAATCCATCATAAAACGCAGAATTAGGAGGGTACGTAAACCTTCCGCTAATCTGCCTTTGGCTTTGGCCTGAATGCTAGCCATTTGTTTACACAGCGATTATATGACATTTCGGTTTCTGAAAAGTATTTTCTCTCTTTCTAATCACACAGGGGCGAATGGAGTACCTGGTGAAATGGAAAGGTTGGTCTCAAAAGTGAGTAAGAGCAGCAGCCCGTATCGTTTTATTTGCACGCTTTAAGAAGCTGTTAAACTGGGGGTTGTATGATTTCGTACCAGCAATGTGCTACGTAAAGGTTTGGCTATAGGGCAGAGCTAGCTAACAGGGTAGCCATCTGAATATGTATCCGCTAGCCGGGAAGCTAACTACGGTTTTTTTTTTCTACCCCGGGCGATGACGCAAAACGCGGTGGCTGCTAATACTAAGTGAGGCATGTCATCTTCTTGCTTTTTATGTAGGTATAGCACCTGGGAACCTGAGGAAAACATCCTGGATGAGCGTCTTTTAGCAGCTTTCAAGGAGAGGTGAGGCGATCGCAGCAGGCCTTGCTGGTGCTGGGAGGAAGCGCCGCTTTATGTGCGCGCGCCGAGCACGACGTTTCATTGATTTGGCCGCGCGTGCAGCTACGCGCCTGCGGTTCCGATGATTTCTGATATTTACGGTGCGGAACATGTCATTTACAGGGAGCGGGAGAGGGAACTGTTCGGGCCAAAGAAAAGAGGACCTAAACCGGAGACATTTCTGCTGAAGGTGAGCCAACTGGCGACGACCTGCCCGGTTCGGGAGCTGCATCTGTCTGACGTTTATTGCAGATGCATTTCTGAAATTCCGACCTTTTCTGCAGTTTGACGTCTGTTTTAGGCGAGACAGTCATGATGTCCTGAAATATGTTAGACGTTTTGTCATGTTTTGTTTTGTTTTGTTTAAAGTACAGTCAAACATCTGAAATGTTTATGAGCAAGTCACCCAGTCCCGGAAAAAAGTAAATATTGTTAAGTAATAGTTATTTTTAAAATAATGGGTACTGTTAGTTACAAATTCTGTGCATTGAATAGCTAATAAATGTCTAAATAAATGTATTTCTGTTTTGTTGCTCTCTTAGGCTCAGGCTAAAGCTCAAGCCAAAACCTATGAATTCAGGAGCGATATTACACGAGGCATCCGGGTTTCATTCCCGGTCCCAGAACCCGTCATTACCCCGCGAGCTCGCGAGGGTTTACGGACCGTCGTGCCGACGATATTCCCTCCTAGCACCGTCAACCGAGGGGAGAGTGTCCGTGTCAGACCTCCGGAACCGGACAGGGGACATCGCACCTCTGGATCGCCAAGACCGGTTGCGGAGGGATTTGTTGCTGCCCCAAAGAAGAGGGGACGAAAACCCAAGTTACGGTTCGTGGAGGGCCCTGACAGCAGCACATCGGCGGTGCCTGCCAAGAGGAGTAGAATGGAGGACCAGATGGCGTATAACCCGGCCAAAGTAGGAAAGCACGGTATTCCCGAAGGGCAGAAGTCAGAGCTGCATGGTCTCCAGTTAAATCGGAGACACCAAAGGGATTCTGGTTATCCTCAAACGCAGCCGCCGGCGGTGCCAAGCGGCAGCATGTTTAAATACTGCTCCGAGGGCGGTTCCCATAAAGGGGGTTTCCACATGCCGGCCTGCAGGACTAAGGAGTGCGCAGGTGCTATTTCCACACATCAGCCAAGACTGAAGCACCTGTCGAAAAATAATTTATATGAACCCAACAGCCCTTCACAAAGGGAGCCGGCGAACCCAGGCACCAGATCTCCCGTATCCAGGGTTTTTGAGGCGGCTGTGGAAGAATACTGGAGTCCCTGTCCCACCAAGGTGGAGAAGGTCGTGGTGACGGATGTCACTGCCAACTTTTTGACTGTGACCATTAAGGAAAGCAGCACAGACAAAGGTTTCTTTAAAGATAAAAGATGACTGATGTGATCTATTTTGATTATTGTTTTAAAAGAAAAAGAAAAACTTCCACAGAGTAATTATTTCGAAGTTACGTGTCATTTGGAATTAATTTTGTATAAGTGTACAGAAGCAGCGCGAGTTATGTGAACTTTAATATGTAAATGTAGGACATGTATTTCATTAAATGACCAAATTAAATGTCCATACCTAGGCGAAATGTACTGCAAATACCGGTTTTTCGTGATGGGGCTGCATGTACCTTACTCTTTTAGCGATGTGCGGAACTGTAAGTGTGCGCAAAGAACGTTTTATCCACTGTAGCAATATAAGTTGTTTAAATATATATTTTGGCTTGCAATTAGTAGATTATACTGAACTCCAACCTCGACACCATTTACATATTTGCTTACAAGGCGTTTCTCATAACTCACACTTATTGGACATGGTAGCACCAAAGGGCCATTGCAATGATTTCATTTCGAGAGAAGTAAAATCGACTTGTTTCGAATAAGTATTCATCTGTTCGAATATACCTGTCAAAAACGCTCGCGGTGCATTTCGCAGTGAATTTTCGGAAAGAGCGAATCTTTTGCGAACCGTTGCGGAAGTAATGATAATCCACACTAGGATGGTTGGAAGCAGTTGCCAAAAATGTGGTACTAACAGCTGACAAGACTATGACAGTATTCGTACTACAGTCATTAGTTAGTAATCGTAGTATTTTGCCAGGTGACTGAAAACTGGCTGCCTTGATCCTCCCGGGAAAACGTAAAGATCGCCGCATCTGACCCCAATGTACAAAGTAGTTACTAAAGATGGATGTATTAATGTAATTGTAGTGAGATCGTGAGAGAAACTGACGACTTATGTCTATAGCTCACCCTCCTGCTATCTCAATACTAACTTCTGACAGATTATTCGTCGAACTGAAAGCACACTGGTGTCTTATCGGGTTATGTTGCGAAATAGCTGTTAATATTTAGTATTTTTATTAAGTCTGGGTCAGGCGTTTGGACCAATGGTGACCGATAAACTAGACTGTGAGCTATGAAATTCTTGATTTGATTTGATTCATATTCTTTTAAAATTAACATTGCTATAAAGGACATGTAAGTTGACCACAGTTTTTCGTATTTTTCCTGCATCCAAGTATGTCATACTGACAGATTCCTTTTCTTGTTTACATATAACCAATTAAATTTTACGGCCTTTGGTATTGATGGTTTTTCTATTGAACATATTAATAGATTTATTACTCCGTTTTGGTTATGATTTTTTCCGTTAAAAGCCCTATTTCTAACACACGTATCATGGCGTTGGATGGTTGTTTTTCCTGCTCGACTCACTGCACTTAAAATATTAATAATTTAACAATTACGGTGTATAATGGTATTTCGGTTTTCCTGATATTAAAATAAAGTTGACGAAACAGACGGAAGTCTTGTTCTTTTTATATCGGTGAAAATAGGTGGTTGGTTTATGTGTAGTCTCTGTGTTAACCGAGGCGGGTACTGTTAAGCATTCGACGTTTTTTTAATTACAGGATTTAATAAAATATTTGATAAACACAATGAAAGTTTTAAGAGAAAATATTTTTCTCGGGCTATAAATTTAATATCGCAAAGTCAAAAATGTATCGACGTGGACGGGTGAACAACGGTGATTTTGAACAGAAATACAACCGTTTTGTAATCCCTTTAAAATACCCTATTAATTACACGGATTATGCAGATAATATTCTAAAAACTATGGATTACCGTAATATGGCGAAATCACCGGAAAGAAATGGATTATTGTAAATCCACAAGTAGGAGGTCACGCGAAATAACGTCAGTTTGGTTGTCCATTCGGGATTTCCCGTTGTTAATTTCAGTTTGACGTACATGTGTGATCCCCCTTTCAGCTGTTGGACAGCTCTTTACATCTGTTTTTAAAAGGCCTAATACTATTTAAAAGAAATATATGATTACTGACCTGCAAAACGTACATCATTTCATATTACCTGTCCGATTTGTCTCCTTAAAATACTGCATTAATATAATATCATGTCGTCCTCGCGCCTACCTATATTAGGGCTTGTAAAATAAGGACCGTGAGTAATTAGACCTCGCTGTGGCGTTATATTTTAAAGCAGATTAGCAGAACTGAGGAATAATAGGGTTTACTGACGTAAAATCTAATTCTGGCTGTAGTCTACCAGAACTTGTATCCGCAACTAATTTCGACTATAAGCGATTAAAAACGTAACAGACCCAGCTGCTGGGCTGACGCCCAAAATACCGACATACAAAATCATAACAGACTGTCATGGACTGGAAATATCTTGTTTTGTGAGTATACCGATAGTGGCAGAAACACGTGGACTATAGAGGTCGGTACCAGCTGTCTCCCAACTTACTACGACAAAGTAAAATCCAATATCCAGGGTCTTGTTCACAGTGCGCTGTTTCACTGCGCAATTAAAGCTTTAATCACATTTGTTTTATCGGAAAAGGAAATAATCTGCAATCCGACGAATACTGACATAGCAGTTAGCTTTACAGTTATTATTATATTGAACTGGACGCTACCTTTTCCCTTGGCATGCGGAATCACATGACACCAAAGGTTTAATTCAATTTAACCAGAAGAACAGAAACGAAGATTGCCTATTGCTCTCAGACAGGTGAAACAATTTTCTTGTTATTTAGAATAGTTGTGCACGCGAAGTAGACGCTAAAGGGTACCGCGGAAAATATCACATCAATGTTGTTACAGTC
Source organism: Mormyrops attenuatus (assembly GCA_026777985.1). Taxonomy (NCBI): domain Eukaryota; kingdom Metazoa; phylum Chordata; class Actinopteri; order Osteoglossiformes; family Mormyridae; genus Mormyrops; species Mormyrops attenuatus. The sequence continues at coordinate 2,867,333 of JAODKC010000048.1, read as the reverse complement.
TATTTCCTTGCCATTTGCGTGTTGATCGTGTATTGTGTTTCTTTTTGTACAAAATCAATTTTAACTTCTTCGCATTATATACATGCTTTCTGATGCCTAGACAGCGCCGTATCCACTGGGCTTACAATATATATACTATGTATCCGCCGACTCGGAAGATATGATTATTGTCTTGCAATATTTCGCGGAGTTTCCGGAAACGTGAATCTCCGAGTCTAAGCGAGATCTAATCCGCGGTCGGGTTCAGAGGGCAAGCCCAAGTCCCGGCAGCGTTGGGATACTTTAACCGTATATCACACCGGTCTCGTTAGATCTATACATCGTACTAATAGGGCCTAACTGTTCAGTGTGTAATGTTTTCAAACTCAATGGAAATTAACATGGCAAGGGACCGAGGATGTGTCGGGTTTCACCTAAATCATATACTAATTTAAACTTGCCCGAACCTTCTCCATTTATGACTGTGTATCAACTTTGAATGTTTGTTTTTGTAGAAAAACGCAGTAATAATAATAATTTCTTTGCAATGTAATGTTGACGATGAGTAGTTTTTGTTTAGGATTCATCATTATTAAGATTTCCAGCATACATCACTTCGGTTAATGTATAATCCGACGGTCGGTCGTCACGTAGAATATTTAAAATTGTTTATAGCGTTGTTTTTCAGGTAACCTACATTTGATGTCCTAATATTGCTAATACAGTATTATCAAAAAATTACTAAAATGTTAATTTTATTAGTCTGGGCGTGAAAAAATTTACAGTTGGCAAGCAAGTCTGGGCCTTAAATCGGATTTCCAGTTTTTCAGAAGAAAGTTTAGGTGTTTCCCCGTTCGCCATGTGTCTGGAGAGCATTTTCCAGCGCCCCCTGCCGTTTTACAGATTTAGTACACCGTGCTTTGTATCTGTATTGTTTATGCAATTTCCCATGCAGCCTTTATTTTAAAATTCCGAAGGCTTTTTAATGATTAAAATTTTGCAGTTTTGAAGATAAAACGGCTCATTAATGACAATTTGAAAAAAAGGGGGAAAAAACCTACGTATTTACGCATGTGCTTCCAACACTGTAATATAAAGCACATGTAATATATATCATTATAAATTCCCCATCATGGTCAAACCCGAGACTTAGAAAATAGGACATCTGATATTAGATAATGTTGAATATATGCCATTTATTTAATACTGTATGGTATAATGTGGTAAAGCACGCAACAAAAGCAAGATATAGACGGTATGCAATTTCTGTACTTGAGTCAGCCTGCAGAATTTTTGGCTCCTGTCAGCCCTACATGCATTAGCATATGACAGCAAAAAACGCATTAAAAGAATCCCGCTTCTTGCTTTTAACTTTGTTCCGTTGTCCACAGCCTGCTGAGTGTCCGTCCTGCAAGCAGAAAGAACCAGTCAGACCACAGAGCTTTAGGGTTGACGGTGTGGTCAGTGCCATCATGTAATATTCCAGCAGGGGGAGTAGTGACAGGCTATGGTGTTTGGGTGCCCAGGGACGGCATGCTCAGAGCGTTACGGGAGTGAGGCCTGGGTACCATGGAAACAGACTACACAGGGTAGCCATAGTTGCGATCGCAGCGAGGGTAGCAGTGGGGATTCAGCCAGTTCTCCAGGTTGGTCTCCTGGGCCCTCTGGTCCAGCTGCTGAAGGTACAACATGTGCTCCTGGAAGGAGAGACACAGTGATGGAGCTGGTCTTCACAAGCCATGTGACTGGTCACATGATTATGCTGTATCATTTTGGAGCATCAGACAGATTTTAATAATACTTGTCTGCAGAAACGTTCTTGTTTGCTGTTTGTGTAAATATTGGTTCTTACATTGATACAGACCCCTAAAAAGAGAGATTAAAGAGATGTGGATTATCACGCAGTACAGGTAAGCCGGAGATGGTACGCTGATGCGTTTGTCACCCTCAGGCCTCACCCTCATTGGCTCATCGGGAAAGCCTGCTTTCCTCGGTCGCTCCTGCCTCTTGCTGCGTAAAAGTTGTTTGGCAAAGCTCTCCTTGATGATTGGTGTGGCGCCTAGCAACACAGAAACACTTGCTGTGAGATTGTCACACTCCTTTCACATCTTCAGCCTGTTTGCCTACCTTCTGGAGAATGTAGCAACGCAATCTTTTACCTGGATAGATGTCTTTGACAAGCAGTTTCTGAAAGTGGAGGGCAGGGCAATTTGCCACTAAAGCTTTAAATGATCTGATTCATTTGTTAGTGTGCTGATTCTTTTAGTTCATACCAAACTTTACAGTTTTCTCATTGGTCGAATCCTTTCCAGAGAGTCAAAGCATGCATTTCTGTCTTAAAGCTGTTTTTCTCATGACTTAACAAAGTGTTCATTCATTGACTTCCCTCCCGCCCCACAACACACATCCCCATGTGGGGACCTGGGATCACGTGACTTAAAACACCAGTCTCTCAGACACCCTGGGCTCTGGATGGCTTAGCGACGTGGCAACAGTGCAGATTGTCAGGGCCATGTGGCTGAAAATAGAGAAGCTGACCCGATGTTTGCATAGCTGGTACTTCTGTGTACCCAGGAAATACCTATATTTACAACTATAAACACACAAAGTCTCCTTTCTGACTTTTAAATTTAACAATCGACACTTCTTGACTGCAAAGAGTTCTTCGAATGTTTGAGACACTTTGTGTTTGCTGCCTGTCCTCAGATTCTGATGCACCATTTTTATGTCACATGATGCACACTAATACCACAGGATGTGTTGTGCAAATCACAGCGTACCGAGTATGAGGGTATTATACGTGTCGGTATTATACTGGCATTCTACGTGTTCTCCAATCAGTTTGTTCCAGTTTGTCCTGGAGCCAAGGAGTGTATAGTTTCTTGGCTCCGTGTATAATTTGTATGTATAATTTATGACTTTGGAAACACATTGCTAGCGTTAGCCAAAAAATAAAATTAATCTGCAAGGTATTTTTTTTCTTAACAGTTTCACTGCTGTAAAAATAATTAAGACCTTCGCTTTTGCCGATTTTCCCCCTAATTAAGACCGTAACTTAATGGTCTTACCTGCGAGGGCGGTCAAAAGGATCAAACACATGAAAATTGCGACGAGTTTCTTCATTTTTGTTTCCGTTCCGTTCTTCTTAATCCGGGCAATGACGGTGCCCGCTGGAGGCAATGGGGTACATTCGCTTCTAACGTCACTGAGCCCCTTTTACGTCACATAGCAAGTGGGTGCGACACGCCCGGATGGTCGCACCTCAGCTTTCGCATTTACAAAAAATAAAGAAAAAATAATAAAAAAAACATATTAAGGTGTTTTCAACCAAATTTTGAGCTATTTGTTTTACATCTTTGATAAATTTAAACACATTACCATTAATTATAGCAAATATATCTTGCGGCATGGGTACAAATCATGTCAAGTGAGACCACTTATATTGAATAAGCGGTAATGAAAAACGATTGATTTATGGACGGACTATACTTCGCAAACTACTCACTAGATGGCGTGTGAAACTTACCCACGTAAACATTTTACCGTTTCACAGTTTACGTCACATTTCTTCGAATTAGTCAATAGATAATTCGGAAATTAAATATTTAATTTTGTTCGAATTATTTATGGCACATTCAGTTTGATATATTTTACCAATTGTCTATTTTAATGAGTCTTTAAAAATCTTTGAAGTTCCTATTTATGTTAGCATTATGAATTACTTTGGTTTAGATGTGTTTTAATGTTTGTAGAGAAGTATTGCCCCCCATTTTCTGTGTTCATCACATTTTGCCGAAGCAACACTATACACACAGCCTAAATTATGATGCGTTTAAGTCATAGGACAATAAAAACATTCGTACTTTGTGCAGCTGTGTGTAATGTCGTGCGTCTGCGTATATCCTGAGGTAACAGATGGTCGGGAGACTCGATCGAATTGTCCCTTCAAAGCCTGGAGCACAATAGCGCGCTGCCTTGACCGGGTGCTTAGCGCCCAAGAGAGCGGCCACATTGTCATCTCTTCGCGGCAAAATTTAAATTCCACGGTCCCTTTGTGAGATATACTCCACATTCAGAATGAGTGTCAAAAAGCCAATATTTTCATTGATATATGGAAGTTGTTCATACATAATGAAAAATCTGCGTCCTCTTCCGAGTTTCAGTACTTACGGGGGTATCCGGACTTATCAATATGCGACCACCTCGCACCGCTATTCAACACCCGGCCATTACCTTGTAATCCACTTCAGCATAGAATGATTCGATGACATCATTAGTTCTCGTGGAAGATGAAGGCTTTATATTCAAAAGAGCTCTAGAATCATGTCACTAAGTTTATTTGTGTGACAAAACCAGTTGCCATTTAGCATTAGCATTTTTCATTGTCAACAGATATTTAGGATTCCAAAAATTTTGGAAATTTATAATCATCTTTATTTTCATACAAGTTTTGACAAAAAACATTGAGGCCCTATATTGGATAAGTATAGTTGCAAGATAGGATTATGGTTTAATTAAGCAAAATAAAGCGAATGTTAAATTACATATCAAACACAAATGGTTAATTACAATAAATAGCAAAAAACTGGGGGAGATACGTAACGTCTCATATTTAAAACTGCGTTAAAACTTGATTGTTCGAGAGAGGTTATTTTTACCTTTTCCTTCTTCCTCGTTGTCATTATAAGGAGTACTTAAATGACAAACAAATGAATAAATTCATCAAAATTTGAATTCCTTCTTTTTCATTGCCTCATTCTTTCACTGGATACCAAACTGAACTAGATTGTCGAAAGCGATCCTTTAAAATGTCATTTGGTTAAATTCATCAGTGTCCACCGCAGTTCATCTCTCTCTCTCTCTCTCTCTCACACACACACACACACACACACACACACACACACACACACACACACACACACACA
>JAODKC010000048.1:2836974-2860129 GCA_026777985.1 Mormyrops attenuatus | reverse complement strand
CCCCCCCCCCCCCCCCCCCCCCCCCCCCCCCCCCCCCCCCCCCCCCCCCCCCCCGGCCCCCCCGCCCCCCCCCCCCCCCCCCCCCCCCCGCGGCGGCTGCTGTCCAGAAAGCCCCCACCACCACCACAGCAGTGAGCACTCGCAGACTTGGGGGCGAGTGCACAATGACGTTCACACAGGCTCACAGCGCCAGCGGGGCAGAAAGTCAGGAAGCCGCTTGGCGCGCTGATCCAATAAGCGGGCAGTACTGTCTTTTTGGGAAGCGGCTTAATCAAAGTGTAAACGCTTAACCCCGGTGGGGGGGCTCTCTTGGGGAGGGGCTTATGCTGGCTTTAGTCTGGGACTCCATTTCCCATGAGCCTCTTTGTTGATTCATTATGCTTTATATGATTTATTTCAATGTAACACTATAATTATAGACTGGCAACCTGCCTGGGGGGGGGGGACATGCAAACTCCACATAGACACCCTAACCCTAACCCTGAGCCCTGGAAGTGCGGGGGAGGGGGCACTACCCACGCTATCATGCCTATGACATCCATAATAACAGTATTAATAATACGATTTCTCCTTGTTTTTTCTTCTAGTGGTACGAGGCTCCATCAGCAATGTATCCCATGATGCTCGAAGGCAGATGTCGCTGGTGGAGGTTTCTGTGGCGCGAGTGTTCCGGCAGCGCAGCAGCGTGTTCGAGAGGCAGGCGGACGGTGCTGGGCCGTGGCGCGGTCGCATGCTCACACTGCGGCGGTGCCGGGTGAAGGCAGGAGGGGGGCATTTCCTGTTCACCGGGGCGGAGCATTTCGGCGAGGCCTGGCTGGGCTGTGCCCCACGCTACAGGGACTTTGTGTCTGTGTATCGGGCCGCTCTCCGGACAGGACAGAACCACTGTGAGTTTGCTCTGGACTGACCCTGCCCCTCCTGGGCTGCCACATGAACACACACAGTCACTCCAGGTTGGAGAATTCCCATCCCTGATGTCACATAAGGTTTCCCCGCCGGCTACCCTGTGAACAAGCTGCCCAGACTCTTTAGAGTGGCTGTTACTCTTTATGCTCTGGTTGGTTGAAACAAAATCTTGGTCTGGATTCATACGCTCTGAACCTGAACTTTCCACCTCCTGCCAGTAAGCAGTTTCAATCAGTCACCTATATATTTTAGGATTTAGTGCTGTATCCATTTTATACAAGGGTCCAACACCAGGGTCTCACCCGAGGCTTCAACTTGCAACTGTCTTTAACTAGTGCCCCTGCTGCTCTTCATAATGCTGCTTTTTTGTGGGGCAGAGCTCTCGATTCGCAGAGGTGTTTTGCCGACATGCCAGTTAGCTGTCTGTGATTGACAGGCATCCCATCCATGGTGTCCCCCTGCCTTGTGCCCTGTGCATTCTGGGACAGGCTCTGTGTCCACCTTGATGCTGTACTCACTTAACAGCAGAGAGGATGGACGGATAGATGGATGGATGTCGATTGTTTCAGGGATAATATCATCATTTTAATTCACTTGAATCGTCTTTTCATTACAGGTTTATGTTTTGTAGCTTAATTATGAAATAATTGCCATGTTAATGTTAGTTTAAAGTTTGGTAAATGCAGGGTATGAATTATGAAAGAGTATTAGATTAAATTTTGTACAGAATGCGGGAAAGGAGGCGTATGTGCAAATTGCTTTGTCTTCATTATCATTAGACTTTAAATTCATCTTTGAATTTACTTAAAATGTAAACAATTTAAATGTGAAATTCTCTGGTCATGCTTCTGAAGTATTTTTTACCGTTTTACCCGTCGCAACTGTGTACTGAATGTATAATCCAAAAATCTTGTGTCCTGAATGAGTTAAATAATGTATGATTATTTTTTTAAATGGCTGCACATGCCTGGTTAATGGGTTCAGGAACAGCTCACATACTTTATAATGGAAAACCACCAATTTTCGCCACGGCTCGGGTGCGGCTCGGTACTTGGTGGCAGGGGAAAAGTTCCCTTATTTTGCTGACAATTAAGTTAGGACCACACCAGAAACATTTAGCAGAAGCAGACCCTGTAGCTACTGCCTGTGCGATGAGCCGATGATGTCACCAGACATCTGTGGACAGCGCCATTGGTAAAAGGCCTTTGTGTCCTGTGATATATTTGGTGCGAAAAAAGGGTCTAATGGAAAATGAGGCCCAATCTCTGCGTCAGTATATAATGGAGCAGTTACTGAAGAGAAAGCAGTTTAAAATGTGCTGTTCAACATGGTCTTTTGAGATGCTCTGCTTAGGACCGCGGTCCATTATAGCTCACGATCTTATGTAAATGGAATAGCTGTACCGTAAAATGATATACAAATGTGTTTGTCGTGGAAAGGGTGAGGAGGAGGCTGAATCAAACCATTCTTCAGCGTGATGCAGCCCCAGGAGCGTGACCTGGGAAAGAGCTTTGGGCAGATGTGAGGGACCCGGGGCCCAGAGTCTTTGGGGTCGTCCACTGGAGACTCCCCCAAGAGAGCACAATTAATTGACTTTTAAAGCCGCTCTTTCTTTCCCTGCTTCTCCACACTTCTACTTGGCTGAGCAGGATTCACAAATTGCTGTCTTGAACTTTTTATTGGGACTAAATAGCCGCCAATGAAAGTGTAAATGATGGCGTGGTGAATGGGTGCCACACAATGGGCTAGCGGTGACGAGTCCTCGGCCGACATAATGATCATTGTTTGGGCCGCTGTCACCCGGAGAGTGTCACCCGGGGGGGGGCTTGTGAATGTGTAAGGGCACCTGAGTCACTTTGGGCACTTCGCTGCTGTGCAAAGCAAATGTATTAAAGTCACCTAACAGCACACTTTGGTTCTCCTATGGACTGCAATATAAAGATTCTACAATATTTACGTTATTATGTTGGCAATGAGGTTGGCGGATCCAGGACCAGGTTGTGGCGATAACCTGATATATTTGAAATGCATGGAAAACCGACAATGTTTGGATACAGTATTTATACCTTTCACCAGGGTAATATACAGGGTTAATTTATTTAAAAGCAGCTCTTTATCAATTATAAATTATGGTGATTTCCCTCATTGACAACAACGGCAATAGGCCATTGTGTGATTCTGTGAGGTAGGACACTGTGTCTGTGATAAGAAGGTTGTTGGTTCACATCCTGTGGTCTGCAGAGTGGTGTCATTGTCGGGCCCTTGAGCGAGGCCCTTAACTCCAGTTGCTCCAGACTGGCACTGCTTTCTCAGTTGTATGTGGCTTTAAAGAAAAGTGCCTAATAAATAAATAAAAATCAACAACAATAATGGTGACCCCTGCAACACAAACCCACTAAACCCATCTGTATATCCATGCACTCATCTTTTCACACCTGCTGATCCGGTATCAGGTCATGGTGCCAGAAGGACTCTTGTGATATCATACGTACATCCATTACCGCAACATACACTATACGCATGGATTCGCATAACTGCTACGCAAGTACGCGTTCACCTTTAAAAGCGATACGTGCGGCAAACGATTACTGTAACAGCGTGAATGTGTACGTATTTTATGTGTACTTGCGCCGATATGACAAGAAATTATCGTGCATTTTAACCTTTATATGCTAATTCGTACTTCATTTGTGGTATAGAGGTTAAAATGCACGGTAATTTTTGTCATATCGGCGCAAAAGCACATAAAATACGTATTCACAGTGTTACAGTGCAATAATCGATTGCCGCACATATCGCTTTTAAAGGTGAATGCGTACTTGCGTACCAGTTATGTCAATCCCTGACTATACGGATAAAAGTACTGGAACACCCCTCTTAAATGGATTCGGCTGCTTCACTCAGACCCATTGCCACAGGTGTATAAAATCAAGGCCCTAGCCACACAGTCAGGTTTAAAAAAATCTGCGGAAGAATGGGTCGCTCTGAAGAGCTCAGTGAATTCAAGTGTGGTACTGTCATAGGATGCCAACTTTGCAAGTCAGCAATTTCTAAACTTCTAGATATTTCACGGTGAGCTGTGAGTGGTATTACTGCAAGGTAGAAGCATTTAGGAACTACAGAAAGTGTTAGGCCATGTAAAGTAAACAAGCCCAGTCACTGAGTGCTGAGCCGCTGAGTGCATAAAAGGCGCCAATGCTCTGTTGACTCAGTAACTGCAGGGTTACATGACTGTGCCCCAGTGCACGAAGCAATGTCCATAAAGACAAGGTTGGGTGAGTTTGCTGTGGAAGAACTTGACTGGCCTGCATGGAGCCCTGACCTCAGCCCCTCAACACTTTCCGGATGAACTAGAATGGAGATTGCGAGCCAGGCCTTCACATCCAACATCAGTGCCAACATCACAGACACACTCCAAAATCTTGTGGAAAGCCTTCCCAGAAGAGTGCCAGCTGTCATAGCTGCAAAGGGGGGACCAACTCTATTGATGCCTATGGATTTAGAATGGGACGTCATAATAGTTCCCGTGGGTATAATGGCCAGGTGTCCCAGTATTTTTGTCTATATAATATACATACAGTTTGAGATTTTCTATATCCAGAGATTTTGTTTCATTTAGATTTAGTTCTATACTATCAAAACTGTTATATCCAGACATAGCTTGACAAAAGCAAGTCTGGTTCTATAAGAGTTAGCTGCTGAAGTAATTAATCGTTCCATTCAGTTCTGACCATTGTAAATAATTTGATCTCTCTCACAACTATGTCTATGCTAATGTCTACCAAAGATTTCTTAGCGAAAATTCTGAATTGGAAACTGCCTCTCACTACAAAATCTGATTTACCCCTGACCGCGGAACAGCAGGCTCTCTGGGAACTGACCAGGAGTCCCGGGCGGGTCTCTGGCTCCATGTGTGCAGCCGGGAGTCCACGGGCGCCGGGTAATTGGGTTAAACGGCGCCCGGGTCGCTTTCCCACGTGGACCACTGCTGTGCCGCCGCATAATGTGGAACAGCGTGACACCTCCAGCGCGGCACCTCCTTTCAGCTCAGGGAGCAGCAAAACCATGCAGACACACAAAGGTAAATCGGATATCTTCTCCAGCTTTAAGCATGTCTATTCTAAACTAGTCCCACTGAACTTAGAACTGTAATTGATTTTTTTTTGGGGGGGGGCAACGGGATTGTTTAGCCCCACCGATTCATGCGGACATGAATTGCATGGTTTTACTGGGAGAGCCGCAACGTCCCATACGACGCACCTGCTCGTGAATATTCATTTCTGTGGTGCTTTTGTTACTGATTAAACATGGTGCAAAAGTAGTTTGAATGTAGTTCGGATGCACAGAAACAGTAGAGTCAACATATAACATTAACAGTCGCTGTAGTTTAACGCTTTTTCTTCACCAGAAGTATTTTTTTTTCAAGGTTGACGGCTTTGGTCAGCTGGCTGGCACGATATTTTCGATTCGACACAAGTCTGCACACGGATTTGCGTGTATGTAACAGTTTTATTACCTTGTAAATAGTCGGTACTGTTGTCAAACACCTGCGTGAAGTTGCCCACCCATATGTTTCAGATTTCAACCAAACTGGTCGCAATCGTATGTGCCGCGATTGTGCTGGATTGTGCCGTTACAATTTTTGTTTGTGCTGCTTTATAATTTCTGAGATATTAATGTATGTTTACACGGTCACGTGACACCAGCGTGAAGTTAGCCCCCCATTTGCGTCTGATTTCCACCAAACCGATCGCGATTGTGTGTACTGCGTCTGTGCTGGTATGTGCCGTTAAAAGTGTCTTTTTTGCTGCTTTAGTTTCTGAGATATTAATGTTTGTAAGGTTGCCCCCCCCCCTCAATTTTGCGTCTGATTTCGACCATATATAGTTAATGCACAGAAAAATATCGTCTATAGGCTGAGCAGTCAGTAGCTGTCAGCTGAAGAAAGGTGGAGTCAGATGTGACTAATAATGCATATTGTACTGTTAACACGAGCTGAAAGAACATCCTGCCTGCCGTATGGGATGTTTGCTGCACAGTCACGCAATCCTAACGAGTATCGTGACCGATATGAGTTTCACTCCATTTATCTGGAGATCAGAGGTTATCGGAATCAGTAATATTAGACAAAAATATCAGGTATGGGTACTGGCCAAAATTTCCACATCGCTGCACCACTAACTATAACCACGATAAGCGGTTGAAATATGGTTGGATCGATGATTATCATCACGGGTCTAATTTAAATGTCCGAAGCACTGAAAAGTTGACCATACTGCAGGTAGCCTAAGCCGTTCTTTATTGTGGCTCCGTATAGCTTGCGTGTCCTGCCAGTCATTTTAATTAAATGGAATCCCACAACAACAAATGTCGAGAATAAAAGTGTGTTTAAATTAAGTAGTAAGTTAATTAGTCCCGGAAGGTCCACTTAGGCCTACAACTACAGAATAAATGTTTCCTATTAATTTCAAACACCAATAGAATGGGATAATGCAGCGTTGGGCTGTCTTACCCAGAAAGGGCCACTGTGTGTGTGGGCTTTCCCTGTAGCTCATTAATTAGATTACTAATTAGAGGAGTGATTGGCTGAGAAATCCTCACACCTGGGTTTGAACAGCTGACCAAAAACCTGCATACACATTGGCCCTTTGCGCATAAGATTGGCCAATGGTTTAAAATCTTAATGTTTTCCAGTTCGGCTACATAGCAACAATTCAACTGTCGGATTCTCAGTTTGGGAAATCGCGATTAAGACAGTTTGATGTGGATTCAAATGTCAGCCACTGAAAACACATTAGTGGTACCATAAATGAAATTAGTCATGGAAATGATTTGGAAACAATTAACATACAGCAGTCATGGTATGTAGTCAAGGACGTTACACGGGAGACGACAGCTGCTTGCCGTTTCGGGATAAGGAGAGTCAAAAACTTTATAAGACTTGTCAACTTTGGCGAGTTCTAACCTACTCACTGTGGCAAATGAGAGTGATTTTTCAAGAACTAAACTTGTAGCAATAGGTTGAACGTCGCAGGAACTACACTACTATGAATCAAGGCAGGGTGTCAATCTCCTCAATAAAATAATACAAGATGTATAAAATACTTAAAATCTAAGACTTAACTTTCTTGCTAATTTTCCTGTGTGATTCAACAACGCAATTGTGTATACACCACATCTGAGAAAAAAAGGGTTTTATGTGCTCAAAATCATGTACAGAAGTAAACAAAACACTTTCCAGAGGTAATCAAACATATAGACAGGAAGACACAAGGGCTTGCGAGGAACACACAAGTGAGACGCGTATTTGGTTAAATCTGGCGGTATTTGGTTGATTGTCACGGCTGTTATCTGCGCGGCGATTCACTCCTGCCTCGTCACCATTCTCAGCATCTTCAGAGCCATGTTTCCCTGATCCGATGGGATCTGCGGGGAAAATCAGGAACAGGCGTTTCAGGACAGACACGGGTACAGAAATACGAGCCTACGTCTCACTTCTGGATAATTACTCATGTGCCAATAGTGGATTTTGAACGTAACAGTATTACTTATATAAGAAAGACAAATGAACAAGCACCAACTGACTATAGTTCCAAATGAATAGTGTGTTACTGGGATGTGTAAATGTAATGTTGCGTCCTATTGGTTTATCCACTTGCCATGTGACCAGCTTTGAGGATCCAATAAAATGTGAAGTTTTGGTACGTCTTGTAAAAGGCTCCCGTCTGGCCCAGGGCAGCTGGGTCAACCAGCGGCGTCCATCGCAGGTTGTTGAAGGCAGGGAGGCCTGTCCACTTCAGCTTTTTCACCCACGACTCCTGACCTCACCCCCCCCACCCCCCCACAACATCATTTGTAAGATAGAATCAGTCACACTTTCACTTGCAGAGTTTGCATATGAACTTGAATCTGAGAGAGACTCGAACTTGAAACCAAACAGTAACAACATGCCACGGATCGTCAGCATTTACCCTCCGGGGTGATTACCTATCGTGTCTACAATCAGGTCCAGTTGCCCGTTGTAGACCGTGACATTGATTCCAGCTGCCAGGAGCTCATCCACAATGTCCACCACCGGTTTCATGAAATCCCCAGCCATGGAGCTGAACACGGCTTCTGACTGGCCTGCAGGTGGAGCACCAGCATTTTCAGTTTTTTAGGCTTTTTTTGCCCTGCAGAATTACCCTCTAACCCCCGGTATTATTGTATAACTGGCCACTCTCAAGTTTTAAAGAGATCCTCAGTCAGGTTTGGATAAAGGCATCATCAATGGTCTAGATCAGTGTATCCCAGTCCGGTCCACCCACAGACAGTCCACGATTTTGATCGACAAGGGAGCTGGGAGGGAGCAAAAATGTGGACTGTCTGGCAGGGAGCAAAAACATGGACCGACTGTGGGTCCCTGAGGCCCCGATTGGGAAACGCTGGTCTAGGTATGTCCCAGTTATCTAAATTGGTCATGTACCTTTGTGATGGTGGGATAAAAAGGTCGGGCACACAAATGGCGTGAAGACAGCATGGTAACATGACTGGGGAAATTGGCAGGCAGGATGATTCGATGGCAGATAACATGACAAACTACTAGGTAAACCAGGGGTGGGGGAATTCATCAGTAAACAGAAGGCATGGGCCCACCTCCCCACGTGACGTTCTGAGGGATGACCTTCAGCTTCTTTCTGATTGGGCCGTTCATTAATTCACTGAGCGACTGTCGGTGCAGAGGCCTGACGTGGCGTCTCGCCAGCAGCGCTGTAGGAATCGTCAGGTGAACGCGGAAACTTCCTTAGCGAGCACAGCACATGTACATCGGTAGGCTACTGTATTACACGTTAATCGTGATTATACTAAAAAATCAAAAATAACGGAAAAACAATGTATGTCCATGGCTCGTTTCCCGTTTCCTAAAACAAAAACCTCTTACGCTCTTAGGTGTGACGGTTTCTTACCGAGGTATCCGTGTCCCGCTAGGCTGTTTACTCTCTCTTCTGATGCTGGGGTGAGGATGTTATAGAAATTGACTCCATTGGTGTTCTGAAAGTACACACAGATTTGATGGATACTGGGTGTTTCACACGGCGCTTTAGGATGTCCAGGTGAGGACATAATTGATCCCCGACCCCTGACCACCTGCCCTGGTGGCTGACCATATATGGCATCCCAGAAACAACCCGCTGTATAGCATATCTGCAGCGTTTTCCTGGGCACGTTACTGCTTTGACGCTTGAATCGCAGTGTCACCTCCGCCACCGACAAACAAAGAAGCACGTGGCGTTTGGAACGCCCCCAGATCTGACCTCCTCCACCACGGACTCTGCAGTCGCCCACAGCTGAGTGGCCTTCAGGAAGTCGCCCTGGGTGACGGCTTCCTCCACGGCCTTGGCTGCTTTGCGGACCTCGCTTAGCCCGTTGTCATCCAGCAGAGACTGGGAGTGGCAGAATACTTTTAATTAAATCTTTAGCAAGGAAGTGACAGGGGACCACCACGAGGTAACTGATGAGTCAGCAGATGCAATACTTACTGTGCTGTAAAGATATGGGCCCCAAGTGCGAACAGAATCTAGAAATATGACAGGAAATGTCAGAGTTTCATGTTGCCTTGTATTTTTAAATGTGACACAATACTCCACAGACAGTACACATGCTATATCCTATGTTAGTTTTTTCCTTGATTCATGGAAAATCGAACACACCCATAGGTGAGATCCACGAGTCACCTAAGGCCACTCCAGCAAAGTTGCATTTAATCTCCCCCTTTGATATAGCCTGAAAAAAAACAAAGTGTACAGAATAAACCCAGAAAGCTTTGACCAGTTAGGTGAACTTTAAAATTTAGAGTTTATTTAAAATTTTATTTAAAAAAAAAAATATTTTTTAAGTTTAAAAAAAGATCTTTTCACAATTTTGTGACGTAAAGGACCTTTGAGATTACCTTTGAGAGGTACAGTGAGATCACTGCGGCCATTTTCCCACCGTATGACTCAGAGAATATGTAAAATGGCACGCCCTGCCGAAAACAGGAGAATAAACGGACGATAAAGCGGTAAACAGACGATAAAGCGGTAAACAGATGATAAAGCGATAGACGGACGATAAAGCGGCCATGCAGAGTGGAGGCCCTCCGCGACGCCCAGCCTACCTGGAATTCTGCTTTGGAGCTGAAGAAGCTCTTGAGCAGGACCATCATATCCTCTGCCACCGTGGCCACGTCCTTGGCAAAGCCTTCGTTATCGGTGTAGCTGTAACCAGTGCCAACCGGGTTGTCCACAAAGAGCACACTAGCTGCCTTCACCTGAGGGTGCACAGATAATTCGCACTGCATCGGTGCCCCAATACCCTGAATTTCTGTAACCCGGCCATCACTGGAGAGCATCACAGAACCAGTGAAAGATCTGTGTCCTGCAAAAACAACCTTTTAGTGGGTGGAAGTGATTACCGACTTATTTATGATTCACGACCAGATAAGATCTCATTTTGCAGCTACTGAGAGTATCAACATTTATTTACGTAAAAACTGTTACAAATTTTGAGGTTTCTTCAGGTGAACATCATAATTTGCGAAGCTTCCGTTTACCCAAGTTGTGTTTCTGGGTTTCAGGTCCCTGTCCAGGGGTCCGATCTCTTCAAAGTTCCCAAAACCGCAGCTAGATCCCCCTGGTCCACCCTGGTTACAAATAGAACAAGAAAATAACTTAGAATTTTTAAAAAAAATAATTTAAGCAAAAAACTGTAAATACAGGATAATTAAAATCAATAAATGAGAATACAGTATGAATCAAACACGTTTTCCCTCCTTTCAACAAAATAACTGAGGCAGTAATTAAAATTTATTTTTTCGTTAACATATTCTAACTGCGACCTATGCGGTACGTGTCGATGACATCTAGTGGACAGTAACGTAATTTTTTTGTTGATTAGACAGATATGCGCTTCCTTATGGGTTTCTCCCCTAGAAGTCTGAAGGTCATCTTCCAGTCATTCACCTGCAGCCACATCACGAGGGGCAGCTCCTTAAAATTCCCCCCTGAGCCATAGTACAGCCACCAGAACATGTGCGCCCCCTCTCGGACATCCACGTAGCTCCACGATTCAGAGGCTGGCTCTGTCCTTCCTGCATTGAGGCGCAAAATGAGTTACTTGTGATTCTACCGAATTTAGTAGCAATTTACTAAAGACATTTCAAAACTATTGTTCCACTGATATTCATAAATCACCGTTGTAGTAGAAACAATGTTAATCACATCCATTAGCTTATACCTGCTACTTAGAACAATTGTGTTTGCACGTTTATGAATCACAAACCTCGTGATCACGTGATTCAATCTGATTCAAAAACCTTTGAGTTCTTACTTTAAAGCCTGAGTTTTCCGTACATTAAGACAATACACGTCCCACTTTTCTTTGAAACAAGGACCAAATCTGGTAAATTTTATCCATACAGTTTCATAAATGATGTCAGCACTGCACTTTGTCCTGCAGTGTTTCATTTTCCACATACACAAATAAGAATGATGTGCATGCATTTGCGTTTAAACGTCAACAACGAAAATACAGACAGCGTTCGTACAGGTTCACAAATGTGAATGCATCGGTCAATTAATCATTTATCTGACCTGGATCGATTAGCAGGAAAGAAAGGAGCCATACAGCGACCCGGGGCAGCTCCATTCTTGTAACGTGACTGATACTTTAGTAAATGAGGAAGCGATGCTGGGGAAACACAGAAAGTCATATGACCTACGGATCACCTGATCTACAGCCAACCAGGAAGAAGGCGGCGTGTAATTATCATCCCGTCCTGTAGATGGCAGCAGTGAAGCGACGTTTCGCTTTTAATCTCGAGCGCCCGGTTGCTGCGTGGACCGCAATGGCAGCCTCCTGTCCCAACGCGGTGCGCGTCCGCCTTTACTTTGATTATCCGCCTCCGGCCGTGTCGGACTGCCGTATGTGCTGGGTACTGGTGGACTTAAACAAATGCCGCGTTGTGGCGGACCTGGCGAGTGTCATCAGGGAAAAGTTTGACTTCAGTCGGCGGGCTGTCTTAAACCTGTTTATTGAAGACTGTTACTTGCCTCCCGCGGAGAGCGTTTATGTAGTGCGCGACAACGACAGCATCAGGTGAATATATCTACTGTGAGGCACAAATTGTACCAGCTGAGAAGATCGCGACGGTTTAAGCACCGCCGACTGCAGTTTGCTGAACGACGCCATGCGTCCCCACATTGAGGATGCAAAAGATTTAATTTGTGTCTATTGCTAGAAAAGTAAAAATCTAGTTTTTTAGCTTAAAACAATTGGCTATATCGAATTCCAAAATCTACGCATCGGCAGTAACATAGTAAGAGTAAATAACTGTAGAAGCTGTATTACTGTCAGCAGTAACGTTAGATGATATTATGTACCTAAGTTAGACATTTCTTATGACATTTCTGCGTATGTTATGTGTGTTTTACAGGATTGCCAACTATCATGCATCTAGGGTGACACTCATGCTTTCAGACTAACGTCTATGTAAGAAATTTTACAGCAAATGTATATTATTATAAATTTAAATTAGCTACATCTAAAGTGCCGGGACACTTTGCAAACTCTGGAAACTACAAAGTAAATTAAAAATAGTTACATACATGTAAATGTGTGTTCAGACTGGTCTTCAATTGTAAATCTCACTCCAGCCAGCTGACCAGAAGTTGGCAACCCTGGTTTGAAATTTCAGATCATAGATTAACACTAAGCTTGTTTAATCTGCACACAAGCCTGGTAGGCATCGCACATGACAAGTGTTTTGTGGTTCGGCAGAGTGAAGGTGGATGTTCTGCCACAAGTGAATGGCTGTGAATTCAGTAGCGATGCAGGGGACACTCCGCAGGCCAAGAAAAGGGTGAGGGAGTGTGAGGAGGAGTCCGAAGATGAGGAGGATCGCGTGGTGAAGAAGAGAAAGAAATCTGCCAAGAGCCAGGAGACTCAGGAGATGAGGGTTGCCTTGGCAGAGGAAGAGATGGCAACGAAGAAGAAAAAGAAGAAGAAGAAGAGAAAGAAAAAGATGAAACCTCAGACAGAAGGGCACGGGGGCCCTATGACATGTCTGGAAGACAGCCCTGAAGCCCCCACCTTGAAGGAGGTCCTACCACCAACTGCCCCCACGAACTGCAAGGTTGTGCCTCAGAAACAGGTCTCCACCTCCTCAGAGTGCAGTGACAAAGAGGAAGCACCAAAAACAATCGTCCCTGTGAGGGTGCCGGTGAAGACGGGCAGCCAAGTCCCGGCAAAGATGGCTAAGCTAACAGCGTGGACGTCGGAGTCTTCCTCTGACTCGTCTGGTGCTGCGGCGCCAAGCAGAAAGCCGTCCCTGCAGGCTGCCTCTGGCTCCACCCCTGTCTGTGGCTCCACCCCCAGCTCCACCCGTACCCTCCGCCCTCGGCCTTTGGTTTCAGGCGTCACAAGGAAGCAAGCAGAGAGCTCCAGCTCATATAGCAGCAGTGAGACCGAGTTGGTTATCAAGCATCCAACCCCCGTAATGCAAGGAATCCTTGGCGCAGTATCTCGGGGTAGGGGTGGGCCCCCGGCTGTGGGCCGCGGTGTGGGGAGGGGGATCCCGCCGCGCAGAGACAGCGGTCCCAGAGGTGGAGGCAGAGGGGGGCGCGGACCGAGGGGCCCGTGGAGGGCTGACGGACAAAATAACTGTTATGACCAAAATGGGAAGCGGGAGCAGCATCTGGAGGAGACCCTGACCAACCGGGCCGTGATTCTGCAGGTGGGTTACCTGACTAGCATCTACGGGGTTAAACAGTCGCATTGCGGTTTGTGAAATGTCCTCAGTATCGTTTGTTTGGCCCGTTTAGACCCCCCCAGCTGCTGTCCCTCCCCGAAACTACACCACGATGCCCCTGCTGGCCGCCCCCCCAGCCGTGGGACAGACTATCGCCTTCAAGGTATTCTCTGACTGATATTCTCACATGCATAGCCTAAAACCTCGCATCTGCTTCATCTTCTACAGCAGTTTTTCCCAACCCGGTGCTTGGGGGCCCCCTGACAAGCAGGGATAGAGCATAGAGCAGAGATGTGGACTGTCTGGAAGTCCTGAGGCTTTGCTTGTGTCTCTGACATATGAAAATACACAGTTCTTCATAGTGTATGACTTTCAGAGGCTCTGTCCCCCCGCCCCCGCCTGTTGTTACACTCTGTGGTGTTATAACTGACACTCGGTGGACTGTGTCCTGATTGAAGCTGCTGTTTATTCACACAGCTACTGGAGCTGACGGAGAACTACACACCCGAGGTGTCTGACTACAAGGTGAGCTGCCTTCCATACTTCTGCTCCACACTCTGTTGTTTTCATTTGGTCAGTGAGCGGATGCTTAAGGGTCCAGTCGCCAGTGGTTTGACAGCTTAGGTGAGATGCACCCTGAACCGTCCTCCGTGGTTTGCTGGGTCCTTGGTTCGCGCCACAGTCTTCGAGTTTTCAGCTTGATCGGTCATGTTCTGCTGTCATTCCTAGTAGCTCATTAGCGTCATTTTCCCGTCCTTGTGTCAGGAAGGGAAGATCATCGGTTTCGACCAGAGTACCAACCAGATACAGCTGCAACTGCTGTCTTCAGTCCCAGGTAAAAATCTTATAATTATGAAAATCAAGTGAAATGTAGATATATCATGTGTTTATCAGTGTTTCCCAGCCCGGTCCTCGGGGACCCACATTTTTACTCCAGGAGCTGTGAGGGAGCAAAAATGTGCACCGCTGTGGGTCCCCAAGGTCTGCATTGGAAAACATTGGTCTATATCAGGGATAGGGAACCTGATCCATGGAGAGCCGGTGTCAGTGCGGGTTTTTGGGATGACCTCTCAGTCAGCCAATCACAGTGGGTCCCCGGGACAGGAGTTGGGAACCGCTGCTTTATTATTGGTTGGGTGAGAGGTCACCCCAAAAACTGGCACCCATAGCGGCCCTCCATGAATCAGGTTCCCCAGCCCTGGTCTATATTGTGTAGAAACTTAAACCTCCCTGTGACATCGTTTGGTTAACTGTAGTGACATCAGTCATCATCAGACTGGTTTTTCGTTACGTAGATTCACTAACACTTGTAGCAGGCAGTTGCCTGTGCGAATGACGCACGGCATGTTTGGTCAGGGTGACCCTCTGACTGGTGTGCGTTTGGTCCTCCAGCTCCCATGGGGCCGGGGAAGTTTGACCTGGTTTACCAGGCACCCGACGGTTCTGAGGTCATCGAGTATGCGCTCTCTCATGGCTCTCAGGTAACTGCAATCCAGAACTCTGCCATGCAAAACAGACACATTTTAATGGCCTAAATTAATTTAAAATATAATAAATTACGATGAGATTGCAAGGTAATAAGGCAAGGCTGTGCAGTGTTTACATGCCGGAAGTGGTAAGACGGTCCTGGGAAACAGTGAAGCCAGTCAAGTCAAAGATAATCACCCTCAGTGACCTTAAGTCACTCCCAGACTCGCTGAATGGTTCTTGAGTTCACACCTTGCAGTTCACCTGCCTTACACCTGATACTGAAAAAGTCTACCAGCATTGTTTCTGATAGACTATTTGCCGTAACTTCATTTAACTCTCTTAAATTGCCGCCAGAAATTTATAGTTGCACAGTCCGTGCCCTATCTATAATCACTTAAGTTTTTGTTCTGTTTGGTAATATATGCTAACTGTCGTCGCTATGTTGACCTGTATGTATATAATTATCTGTGTGTACCATCACCACCAAGAGAAATTCCTTGTCGGCGTGCTTGGTGAATTAAACTGACTCTGATTCAGAGAGGGGGCTCTGTATTAATCACGGCCTGGTGGCCCCCAGCATCTTTCACTGATTTTTAGCGCATTTGTCCTACTTATTTGCTCCGCCAGGACACGTCACAGATGTGCCTTCGAGTTTGCATTTTGTGCCGCAGTTTTTAATGCGTTTCCACCCCCCCCTGCAGCTGACGGAGCGGTGGGAATCTCTTCTGGAGCCTAGGCTTGTGGTGGAGAACGTTGGCTGAGGTCCCACAGGTGTCCGGGCGGAAAGTGACAGAGTTTGTGTGAGAGGCGAACCAGAGCGTGTAAAGGAGACAAACGTTTGTCAGATGAAAAGAGAGACCATTCCGTACTCGGGGCACAGTGATGGACAGCCAGGACCCCAGAAATGTATTTTAATTGTTTTTTTAAATCTTTTTTTTTTTTTCTTTTAGTGAAATAGTCTCTTTAAAATAAAGATATTTTGTTTTACAACTCCCTTCTGTGTCGCAGACCTGCTAGAGTGTTTGATTTGATTTTGTTCTTTGGAATCATGGAAGGTCATTTCTAGGTGTACCATAATTTTACTCTCATTTCAATGTCATTTTATTGAAATAAAAAAAACCATACAGTTCCAGACTTCAGGACCGTAATGATGCACTGATCCATAAAAAGCTGAAGTACTACCTGGTTTGTTCGACGTTTTTAAGATGCAGCTCTCCTTACCACCTACCGCTGCTGCGTATGACCAGCTGTTACCAGCGAAATAAAAATTAGGATATTGGCACCTTTTATGTACAACAGTGTAATTTTGAAAACCGTGTTAAACATGTGACCCTTTATACACCTAGTTACTGCTGTTTGGAAATGAACGTCGATAGATGAATTATGCCCTTATTTTTGCCATGTGGGCACCATGTCATCCACATTATTACTATAGAATAACTGCGCAGGATTGTGCCTTTACATAAGCCTTCACCATGGTCATGCTGTGAGCAGCAGCGAAGCCAGTCACTGAATTATAATAATTTCCGGCCGTTAATATCAGGTTTAGTAATGAGGAGGCGTCACGTCGCCTGAGGGAGAGTGCCCTGTGAGATATCCGTGCAAAGGTCCGCCTTCGCACTAGTGTCAATAGTTTTTATCTAAATACAAGTGAAATATTAGATCGCACTTATCGATCCTCCTGATGTTGACAAACAAACGCTAAAAGCGGACCGCCGCCCCCCGGCTTGCGATGCTGCTGCTGCTGCTGATGTCACAAGTGCTGCTCGGTGCTGGGGGACGATGATGGCGCCTGGCGCTCGGCGCCCGAGCGGCTCTCCTCCGTAAAGGCTGCGCTGGCAGCCCGCCGACCGGGATGGACGGCACGGCGCTCCCGGACCACGAGCAGCTGCTGCAGCTCCTCAGGAAGCTGAAGGAGGTGTTCGACGTGTGCGACGAGGATGCGGACGGCTTCATCCGGATCGAGCATCTGGTGAAGCTCGGCGTACAGTTCGGCCAGAGAGACGAGGTACGATTTATCCCGATGGAAAGGGCTGATTATTGGGGGGGGCATGTAACACATCAGGGGTAATCATGACGACGGCAAACGACGAATCCCTTAATATTTTTATATGATTTATTACTTGTATATGAACAGTGCTACATTTATGACTAAAGGTTAAGAAATACGTGTACGGACACCTTTTGAATGGCATTTATTTTGTAAGAAAGTGACTCATTCTCAGCCTACCATGTCCACTTAGACTGAATGTAGACTGAACGTAGACTGAACGTAGACTGAATGCACTATAGCGACGTGTTGCCCTCTCTTCTTCCCCGAAGCACCCTTTTTGTTGACCTGGGGGTGCATCTTTAAGTGTAATTGCGTGGAAACGCAGAGGGGAATGAGCCGCGCCGAAGGTCACGTGTTTGTCATTAATCACCTGCATGGGCTCCTGCGGGGGCCAGACGCGCCTCATACAGGTGTCCTGCTTTGCAGGTGAAGAGGCTGTCGGAATACCTGGACCCTGGCGCACAAGGAAAGATCAACTTTAAAAGCTTCTGTCATGGAGTATTTGCCCTCAAAGGTGATAGTCGAGCATTTTTTTGAAGGGTGCGGTCTTCTCTGTGATCGTCTTTATCTTTAGAATCCTGAAGATTTTTATTTATTTATTTATTTTACCATCCATCCATCTTCCAAACTCTTACCCAGGAGCGGAGGGGAGGGGGTGACAGAAAAGACCTTCTCTGTTTGAGCTTTAGACAAAGAAACCTTTTGTTAAAAAAAAAGGTTACCATCGCCTCCATTCCCTGATTCCTGTTACAGTAATATTTCCCTGCGTGACATGAGGGTGTCTTTGTGTGGGGTTGAATATCAGAGTAACTGTAAAAAAAACAAAAAAACATCCATAAGGTAGTGCCGAAACCGTCAAGCTAACTAAACCCCGCCCACCACCAAACCCCGCCCACTGGGTGTCCAGCAATGACGCCATGGTTATCAGTGGTCCTACTGTCTGAAATGACATGTACAGTGATATACAGGGAACAGGGATGCCAGGATTTTAAGGATCCATTTGCCCTCATATTGTCCTTGACGTCGTTGCTGATTTACATGATGCAATTCGTGCAGTAAATAGTAGGTCATTCCTTAAGGTGGTTCCTTTTATGAGTGAATACGCTGTCAATAGTTTAAAAAGCCTTTTGTGGCTCTCATTTTGATTTTTCATAATTTTCCTGCTGAACTTAAAAAAAAAAAAAATCTAATTGTTTGTCTGTAATGTACAGGGCCCTGGAGGGGACGTGGGGGGGAAACAAAAAAAAGATAAACAGTTTGCGAGATCTCGTAATACATTAATAACTGAGCTGTGTCCGTTTGAAATACAAAAGATGGAATTTTGGCCTATTTATCGACTAATACGTATAAACTTAAGTGATGCAGACACGTCCTGTTAGGTGAGCTTTACGCATTAAACGATGGGGGACAATGCATACTACCATATGTTCATATTGTGTGTTTTATACTCATTTATTTATACTAATTCTCATTCCTTTCCCGAGTTATTCTACATTGCTTAAGATTGGCTCCTGCCTCCGATGGGCCTTTATATGGATAATTGATTGGAAGATGGATGGGGAATCTTTTTGTTCCCTGCAGTTGTAGTTGTGCCTTTACTGGTGTTGTCCTCTCCCAGTTTGTAATTAGTAACAGCTTTGGGTTTGGTACTGTAAGAGGGGGCATTAATCTAACCTCTCCGCACTGCAGGATGTGAGGAGATTCTGAAGTCTGCATTGGGGACGTTTCCCGTGCCCCCGCGACCCTACGAGACCGACGACGGCAATTGTTATCAGGTATGCAGTCTGGGGGCGCCGCGCTCATCCCGTTAGAGACGTCGAGCCTCAGTTACTGAGAAGGCAGGAGTTGCTTCAGGCTCCAAACTCCCGAGCTGTCACGGGTGCGATTCTGTGAGCAACAGAGATGTTGTACAACATGTCTCCAAATCTCAGCAGGCAGACCACATCAGATCAGAGGCCATTTTGTACCACCACTATCCAGCCATGCTTTCTAGATCTGGGGTTTCTAAATAAAGCAATATTCTCCGGCATGCTCTAGATTAATAAATAAAAACAGTCTGAAGTGTCATGGCTGAAGCCCCAGAGCTCTGTTGTGTTTCGCTAATAATTCAGGCAGGGCTGTGCCATTTTTAGAAACAATCACCACACGTTTTAATATTGTCTCAGAGATTCTCACAGTAGCCTTACAAACTCACAGGCAGCTGCTCCTGTTCACTGAGGTTAATATTTTAGGTGATTCTTAAAAGTCCTAAATTTACCTCCAACTCAGGATCTCATTTCACCAGTTTATATGCTAGAATTTTTAACCTAAAGCCATTTAGGCTGCATACTTCTATTCATAGGTAAAGCGGGGGATCGGTCTCTTCGTGTTAATTGAGGTCACGTACAAGAATAATTGGAACGGACACCTGAACAAACAGCTCTCCTGTCGTCCTCTTTGCGCCGGTGATGTAAAGGTCCATCTTCATCCGGCAGACGCGGATGAGACGAAGGCCGATTGGCTGGGCTGCATGCAGCCGTGTGATGGTGACTGGTCTTGTCATCAGCTGACAGTAAATGCAAAGCGATGAAGCCGTGTCATTATTGTAGTGGGTGATGACTACGTGTTTCACCAGTATCACGAGCTCCTCAGAGGTGTCATGGGGCTGTGGTTGCCATGCATGCGTTGCTAGGAAACCTTTCTCTCCATATCTTCATCCGCCTCAGTCTCTCTCGCTCTGCCTCGCTCCTTAAGGTCCCCCTATAGGCACATTGACCCTGACAGAGAGCCCTTACTTTTGGGACTGTTTCTATGTGTACCTAGTGTTGCCTGGTTGGTACCTTTGTCAGAGTGACAGTGATGTAAGATGTTGTTGATAGAGAAGATGAATATCTCCAATGTGGATGGGGGTGAGTGACCCAGGTGTGCCGGGAACCACCTCACGTGTTCTCTGCCAGCTGCTGCGACTGCAAATATGGGCTAATTTTACCGCAGGAAGGGGGGAAGGGGGTCGCATCTCGCATCATTATGCTTCTTCGTGCTCATTGGATGTTTTTTTTGCTCTGGACAACAGCCAACCAATCAATACCTGCACCCGTCTCCAAGAAATGTGGCTTGTCTTAGGTGCCACACTGCTAACTGAGGCTCCCACACTGCTAACTGAGGCTCCCACACTGCTAATTGAGGCTCCCACACTGCTAATTGAGGCTCCCACACTGCTAACTGAGGCTCCCACACTGCTAACTGAGGCTCCCACACGGCTGACAATGACACTGCGCCCGTTTTCACAGCTCTATATTTTCTTCTGCAGGAAGGTTTTGAAGGTGCCGGGGGACAGGGGGGTCTAGGACCAGCCGTTTGTGTCGCTTTTTGCTCTCCGGGGTGTTTAAGCACCCCCCCCCCCCCCCCCTTGGGGTGTCATGAGGAGAGATTTCTTCCCGTCATCAGCACAGCAGGGTCCAAGTTGAAATAAACGATGGTCAAGGGTAACGGAGACAGAGCAGTAATCCCTGCCTCCTGTTCCAGTCGCTCTTGCCGCTACAGCACGGCCCTGCTAGATTCTGGTTGCTGAGCAACAACTGGAGTGGGGGGGGCGCTTAGCTTTTACCACATACTGTGGCGTCTGCGCAGGATCCTGAGCCTGCATACGTCTGTGGTCTCTGCTCCTGCTCAGGCTGACCTTAAGAACCGGTCCCATTTCAGTGTTCACCTGGGGCTCATTCAGACCCAGTGGCTTGCACTCGAGATTTGCTCACGCTCAAGTATACCAAGCTAGCTTGGTTCCTAGAACCGGTATCAGTCCCGGCTGGTAATTGGTTGAGGTCAATCTGGGCTCTACGCATAAAGCCTGATCATTCAGGGTACAAAGATAGTTCCCTCCGGGAGCCAGATGAAAGCCTTCCTGCTTCAAATCTGTCCTCCTCAGCCATGACTCCCCCTTCTGGCCATGTCCAGAGCTGTGCAAATCATGTCAGTGATTTAAAAGCTATATATATGAGGTATGAATCAACCTCATTTGAGACGTTATTTACAAACAGGAAGTGAGGCAAACAGGAAGTGAGGCAAACAGGAAGTGCTACTTAATCTCAGAAACCTGTATGCTCCACCTGTTAAAAGACTGCCTTGTAAGCCATTTGCTCATGTTACATCCTCTGTACTCCAGATTATAACTTATACTTTAAGCCGTACATAGATCCTGAAGGTTTTGGTGAGAACACAGCACGGTAGAGCGAAGTCGCCTCCTGGAACTTAAGCAATTGATGCTTCAATTCCAGCTCCAGGTTCTGAGTTCTTTCGAGTGATACTGTTTGGTTATATGATGGATTCCTGTAATGAGGACTCTGGTATTTCTTTAATCATTGCTGAATGTGCCTTTGAGAGTGCTGAGCTGTTGGTAACGGCCCTCGGCTGGGCTTCTCCCAGCTGCCGCTGACTCAGCAGGGAGAGAAGGCAAAGGTCCCCAGGGTCCAGGCGCTGTCTGGCACCCCGCTGTTCCCGGGGGGCGGGGCCCCATCCCAGAACGAAACCCAGGACTCGGACATGGATAGCTCCGACGGGGGCCGGTCAGAGGAGAGGGACACGGATCTCTTCCTGTCTGTCACCAGGTTAGCCCCTTCCCTTGGAGGATTACAGCACTCATGGGCAAAAGGATGCTATAGGAAAACTCAGTTGGTTAAATCAAGGCTAATGGGACCTACAACATACATTTCGGGATTTAGATTTCAGTCACGTACTTGCCGTGCTTACAGGGTCCGAGGACAGCCCTGCTTACAATTATGTTTTTAATTCCATTATCTCAACATAATTTATCTTATCTCAAGATAACAAAGCTCGTTTTCTGAAGATAACAGAATAATGAGTTCCAGCTTATATACAGTTTTCATTGATATCTAAGCGTTGCTCTGTAAGTCTGCTAGTGTATAGGTGACACAGTGTACGGCATACGGCACATTTCACTTAGTGGATTAACCCTCAAGGATCCAGACAGTGTGTGTAGATTCAAATATATATATATATATATAGATGTTTTCATTGTCATTGTAAGTACAATGAGATTTAGTTTATGCTGTGATATACACACACAGCAGTATATTTACAATTAAATAGATTCTGAGGCATAAAATAGGATCTGAGAATAAAGTATGTACAAACACTATATATGTATACAATATATATATATATGTATACAATATATATATATATATATATACACACACACACACACACACACACACACACACAGAATAAGGTGTGGAGGTTTGTTCATATCAGATTTCACTGTTTTTATTATCATGTTATTTACACATGCTGTGTGCAGTGATATGTCACACACTTCCCAGGACACGACCTGCACTCCTGGGGGAAACATTGCACTGATACAGCACTTAATTATCAACGTTAAATAGACGGATGTGCTCGTTAAGTAGCGCTGCGTGTGACATGACCGCCCCATCTATCTATTTCGAGATACTGGCATTAAAAAAATAATCGCAAGCACAGCCGTTCTATGCTTCCGTTTGAGCTAATGGGGGTGTTTTCATTCGATGCTGCGTTGCCATTGTCCCAGGTTTAGTCACTATTGTTGCTGTTTAGCCCGAATGTTGAGGTCTAGCACGGGCTGACTGACTTTGCTTCTTGCTGCAGCTCTGGTCATCTGGACCCTTGCGGGACCTCTGACCTTTGCGCACGCTCCCCCACCTCCTTGATGTCATGTGAGGAGCAGTTTGAGGACTATGGCGAGAGCGAGGATGTGGATTTTGCCCCCGGAAGCCCCTGTCCTGACGACGAATCCCGAACCAATGGATGCTCCGACCTCGGCTCCTCCCTCCCATCCAGGTTTCTCCACCCTGCGTCCGGCGGGGGGGGGGGGGGCGGGGGGGGCGCCCGGGCCCGGGGCGGGCGGGGGGGGGCGGGGGGGGGGGGGGGGGAGGCGCCGGGGGGGGGCGGGAGCGGGACCCCGGGGGGGGGGGGGGGGGGGGGCC
>JAODKC010000048.1:2824424-2836964 GCA_026777985.1 Mormyrops attenuatus | reverse complement strand
CCCGGAAGCCCCGTGCCTTACTCCGAATCCCGAACCAATGGTTGCTCCGCCCTCGGCGCCTCCCTCCCCTCCCGGTTTCCCAACCCGGGTTCAACCCCCCCCCCCCCCCCCCCCAGAGAAATTTTAATATTCAACTCTTGCATTTAGCCAAGTCGAAATGTAAATCACACAGACGTGAAGGTGATGTTTTTGCTAATGCTGTAGTAATCTGAAAAGTGCGGATTCATCAAGAGCTATCAGAAGGCTGTCGAAACCCAAGATCTTCCAGAACCGGGCTGATTCTTGGCTGTTGCACTGTCCCACCCCCTGCAGTGCTGGGCACACTCCTCAGAAGATGAGGCACCTCTGCAGCAGCGGGCAACTGGACATCTACTGCTCTCAGTGCTGCAGGAAGGTCAACCTGCTCAATGACCTGGAAGCACGGCTCAAGAACCTCCGGGCCAACAGGCATGGTCCTCGACGCGTATGGTGATCTGGCAGCTTCTCATCCTGCTGCAAGGAGAAACATGCGCTCATAGGAGTTTTGCTTACGCAAAAATGCTCTGAGGGCAGAATGAAAAATGATTGGTTCAGAGAGATGAGCAATTAGACTGTAGAGGAGGTGGGTTCAAACAACTAGAGGAGGTTGGACCAATCAGATGTCTTGGTCCCACCTCTTCAGGTTGCTTGGGCCTACCTCCTCCACAATCTGATTGGTTATCTCTTCGAACAAATCATTTTTTGTTCTGCCATGAGCAAAGCATGCAGGGAAGCAGCTGACCTGACCACGCAAATCCACCATGACTGGCATCTCTCCATTTTGTGATCTCAGCATTAACCCCTCTGGAACCCTAGAAGCCTCAATTTGTCCTCAGTAATCCATTTCAAAGGGTGTTGCGTGTGGTTTCTATGGCAACAGTGTTCTTTTTGATGGGATGCAAAAATTTATGAGTGTAGAAGAATAGAGTAGGAGAATAAAGTGTAGCCCCGTGTGCATGGACATATTTCACCTTAATGACGCCAGTTTATAGAAAACAAATGAATCATAATCTGCTTTTTAAAAATACTTACTAAAGATATGCTAATGCCCACCGTATGTGTTTCACCAATTTTGCTGAAATGCAGATTCACTACTTTTATTAAAATAAATCAGGAGCCTGTTCTCAAAAATGAAATGCAAATGCGTGTGAGTAGCTGTGTGTGTTTAGATGAATAGGACCGTCTTTCACAACAGTGCACTAGTAACCAAACAAACCCCCCAGCTGGGAGGGTGCAATTAACATTTTCACTTTTTTAATCACCACTTGTCCCTTGATTAGGCCCCAAGTCCTTGAAACTGTGTAAACATACCAGCCTGGCTATGCATTCTCCACCATATTTCATCTGTCATTAATGAGTAGGTGCTGGTACTCTGTCATTAACAGGCTTTCTCTTTTCAGTCCAAACAGGAAAATCTCCAGCACAGCCTTTGGAAGGTAGGTTGACATCCTCGTTAAGTGTTAATTATATTTAAATTATCCTTGTCACTTCACACGGAGAAATTCCGCCTCACAGGCACACACATCTCCTAGCACATTGTTCTGTCTGAAGCAGCTCACGAGCATGTCCATTCCCGCTTTCTGGCTGTGGTTCTCCGTAAGGGCTGTGTATGAGGGTAAGATCATGGCCCTGCTTTGAATTTTAATTGAGTTCCTGTCCATAGGCTGCCTGCATAATCAATGTCCCCTTCCCTGACTCTTCCTCATTTCCTGCTTCTCGCTGACCCTTTCCTGACTCATCCTCATTTTCTACTGTTTTTTGACTCTTCTGACTCTTCCTCCTTTCCTGCTCTTCACTCTTTTCTGGCACTTACTCATTTCTGTTCATTTCTTGCTCTTCTCTGACACCTTCTCATTTCCTACTTTTTCCTGACTCTCTCATTACTTGCCCTTCCCTGACTCTTTTCTGATTCAGCCTTCTTTTCTGTTCTTCTCTGATTCTTCCCTGACTCTTCCTTGTTTCCTGCCCTTCACTGACTCGTCCTTGATGCTTCTACATTTCCTGCTCTTCCCTGATTCATACTTATTCCCTGTTTTTTTCCCCAGACCCTTCCCTGACTCTTCCTCTTTCCTGCTCTCCTCCTCTTCCTCCTTTCCTGTGACCATGTGACCCTCTCCTTTCAGGCAGCTCTTCCACAGCAGTAACTTTAGCAGCGGTAATGGCAGCACCGATGATTTGTTTCACGACAGTGTTGACTCCTGTGATGTTGACATCACTGAGAAGGTACATACATGGGGAAGGATGGGGGGTGGACGGGATTTAGAAGGATTTTTGGAGTGAACCCCCCTGGAACTCTACTCTTGCTTCTGTCCAGGTGAGCTACCTGGAGAAGAAAGTGACAGAGTTAGAGAATGACAGCCTGGTGAGCGGAGACCTGGAATCCAAGCTTCGGCAGGAAAACACGCAGCTCGTACACAGGTACATGGATGTATGTTTATTGTATAACGTCAGTGTGTGTTTGGGTGTATAAATGCAAGTTTTATTGTCCTAATGAGGTATGAATTTTGAGGAAATATTCCCAGATATTCCAGAAAATAAAAGCAATGTTGAATTGTAAACACAAAACAAATGTTTGTTTTTCCAATTTCGTCTGCATTAAAAAAAAAACATAACAGGGTTCATGAATTAGAGGAGCAGGTGAAGGACCAGGAGGTGTGGGCAGAGCAGGCGCTGGAGGATGGACTGAAGAGGCACCGTGAGGTCTACGGCAAGATGGAGAGAGACAAGCGCGTGGAGATCGAGCTGCTGAACACCAGGTAGCGGCCGGGCCCCTCGCCAATGAGCGACGGAGCTAATGCGGTTAGGACAGGCGGTGCTATGAATTCTATTGTCTGACAGGGTGCAGGAGCTGGAGGACGAGAATGGAGAGATGACAGTGAACGTGTGCAGGCTCAGGTCGCAGACGGAAAGGCTGGACCAGGTACTCGTTCACCCTGTATCAGGGCAGCCATGAACGTCCCTTCCATCTTACCAAAACTTTCTGCTTGCTAGCAGTTCTTCAGTGTGTGTGTGTGTGTGTTTGTGTATGTGTGTGCAGGAGAAGCAGCGTATGTCCGACAAACTGGAGGACACCAGCCTTCGTCTGAAGGATGAGATGGATCTGTACAGGAGGATTATGGACAAGCTGTGGCAGAACAGACACCAGTTCCAGAAGGAAAAGGAGGCCATGCGGGAGGTGAACGTCCACATGTCAACATGGAAAATGCAGACGCTGCCTAGACGAGGCGCCATTCAAATAAAAATGGAATGAATGGTGTTTGTCACATATTTTACAATCCCTGGCCAAAAAAAATGTCACCATTTGAATTAAAATAAGCAAGTAATTAAACGCCAATGACTGGATCATTGTTACAGCTCAGTAATGTTATGTGGCAATACAGTGAAGTTAGCTGAGTACCTGAATCTGCTGGACGGCCAGGTTATCCCATCCATGGATTTTCTTGTTCCCTAACGGCATGGGCATATTCCAGGATGAGAATGACACGACCAGGCACCGCAAGGTTCTGCTGGTGCACAGATCCAGATGTTATTAAACAGCACCATGACCTTCCTGCTCCTTACTGTGTCTGGATCCCCAGGTGATTGAGGACCTACGGCGAGAGCTGGAGCATCTGCATCTTTTCAAACTGGATATGGAGCAACCGGGTCAGGGGCGAAGCACCAGGGCGCGAGAGATCGAACTGGAGCACGAAGCCAGGAGCCTCAAACAGGTGGCTGCTCTACCTCACACACGGCATCAAACACACAGTGACATGACCGCCCAATGGCAGCCTGCCCCCACCTACCATAACCTACAAATGGTCTTTCAGGAGAACTACAAGCTGCGAGATCAAAACGAGGACCTGAACGGTCAGATCCTCAGTCTCAGCATGTATGAGGTCAGGAGCTTGTTTGGGGCGCCGACAAAGGTGCAGTCACTGGCTGCTGAGATTGACAACGCTTCCCGCGATGAGGTAAGACGCACTCCGGGGAGCGTGCATGTGACGTGAGGCATGCAGAAGGTGCACATGGGCTTCAGGAAACGTTGAATGTTCCTGTCCAGCTACATTAATGGGGTAAAATCAAACTGTACTGTGTGACTGTGCTAGATGTTGATGTTTCCCTCAGTTAGTAGATGCCCTGAAGGAGCAGGAGGAGATTAATTTTCGCCTGAGGCAGTACATGGACAAGATCATTCTGGCTATTCTGGAACACAACCCCTCCATTCTGGAAATCAAGAGCTAGACCCTCCATTCTGCCCCCTGGTGGCTGATGGAGGGGCTGCACAGATCAGAGAGGTGGGTTCATGAGATTGCACACAAGTTCAGTGTCTTTTTTTCGTTCTTTTTTGTTTTTGTGATCAGAGAGTGGACGTGTCAGATGTGCACAGAAAAACACCTCTAGAGCGCAAGATAGTGACGTGTTAGATTCCAATGGTCACAAAATCAGGATCAAACTGGTTTTGGCTCACTTGAGCTTGTTGCCTGTGTGTGTGAGAGGGATTGCTGACAGCACCGAACTGGAAGGTGTTGCTGTTTTACCCAAAATAACGTACACAGTCTCTGTCACAGACTCACAGGCACAGAAAGTCAGTTACGCAAAGTCTCACATATACACAAGCACACTCTTATATAATAATAATAATAATAATAATATTCCTAGCTAGCAACCATCACCAATACGGTTTCTGTGTTTTTTTTTCAATTGTTTATGTAATGCTGGGGTTGTGACCATATAATCGCTGTATCCACACATACTAATGTGTCTGGTTCCCCACACAGGACAGCCGTGGAAATGTCCCCCTTGTCACCTGTCATCCACGTTTCTGTCTACTGCAGCCCATATTGAATTCAGTTCATTTAGATATGACACTCGTTCCAACAGATGCAATATCACTACAGGGAGGTTGTAACAAAGATCAGTGTCAGGGTTACAGATAGGCTCAAAGACGTTTCTAGGGATCCGTGTAGAAACCTCCAGATAATACAAAAGTGGAAAGTAACACAAACGATTAAAAACAATCCATTCCACCCATGTATGGAGAAGGATCAACAAATACAGCCTGGAAAGATTGTGACAAGGAGCATTAATTCATGGCCCAGTGGCACTGCGATGGCTGCGGAATATCTGTGGGTAGACAATCTGGGGCCTCAAAGCAAAGAGGTGTGGAGTGATGGCCACGGTGGTGCACAGCTTGTATGCTTATTCACTTAGAGGGGAAAAAACGTTGTAGGATGCAGAAATATTTAGATTTTTATAGTAAAATATGACTAAACATAAATGTGAGGTCTTTAAACCATGACATGTTGGGTAACTGCAGACCATAAATGTGAGATGCAGCTACCCAAATTAAACTGACAACAACAGCAAAAGATCTCCCTTACAGAGTCCTGCAAACCAGGTACTGGCGGCATTCGCTGCCTGGTAGCTGGAAGGCTGTAGCCAGTTCGATGTATGGTGACGTCGGCTGGTGATGTGAGCGGCACGCTGGTCCCACACTGTATCTTTAAATTCACCTGCAAGATGGCAACTTCTCCTACTTCAACAGAGTAAAAAAACTTATCAGTTCAGGAACGAGCCACCAGTGAATGGCCATTAGAGTAATTTAATTCCACTGAACAAACTCTAGTTTATAGGTTTTTGTGCTTGTTTTTCCCCCCGTATTTCGTGCCTCGAAAGTACGATGGTTTGTCATAATTGTCACATGTCCGCTATTGTTTTTTTTTTTGTTTATAGAGAACTTTTCTACGTTTGCATTCTAGATTGTGTGTATTTTTCTGAAATTGAAAATGTTGTACAGAATATAGTGTATTCATTTGTCATTAAAAGCAAGAGAATATTTTTTTTTTACAAATATAGAGACATATGTCTTATACTCACTAGATGTTATACTACGAAGCACTTATTATTATTATTATTATTATTATTATTATTATTATTATTGTATTTATCATGTCCCCTCCGATACATATATACTCACTGTTTGCCCATTAAGTGCTTAGGTGGACAGTAACCAGCTGCAGCCTGATGACCCTCTCCTGTGGTTAGCCGGTGGTGCGTAGCCACCTGTCTGTTATATGCTAATTCGGTGTTGCCGCTGTATCGTAGATTCATCCCGCTGTTTAGACAGAACCCGGTGGTGCATCTTGAAGCGCTCAGATGTGACCTTCAACTTTCATTTCATGATAAATATATTTCTTTTGGCATGAAAAAACGTGTTCTGCTGATTTCGCTTCTGTCATTAAACGCATCCACACTGCCGCCAACGCTGTGTCTGTGGTATCCTTCTGGTAACTCAAAGGCATGGTTCACAGTGTCACTGCAGTGTCACTGCAGCAGTAATTTAGTGGGTGAAGTAAATACAAATCTGTGGGAATCCTCCATAGACAATTATCCAGTACAGGGTTGTGCAGAGTGATTGGAGAGACCCTGGACAGATTACCAGTCCATTGCAGGGCAAATACACAATGCAATTTATAATGTCACCCACTCACCCAAGTCTCTGTTTTAAACTTTTTGGATTATGGACAGAAACCCTCGCAGACAAAGGCTGAAAGGTAAATAACACGCACAGAGCCAGGGATAAGATTTACACCAGGGTTCCCCAGTTCTGGTCCTGGATGGCCACAGTTTGCAGATTTCCATGCTCAAACACAGCTAATTACCAGGTTTAGTATGTGTGTTTGAACAGGAAGATCTACAAACTGTGTTGGAATCTGGCCATCTAGGACCAGAACTGGGGAACCCTAATTTACACCTTCAACAGTGCTACCAGGTAAACAACTGTTCAAAACAAGTATCTTTGTTTTTGACAGTACAGAAATTCTATTGCGCTTGATCTGTACAGCTGGGAAATAGTTCTGCATGCAGTATACCGCCACCCCGTGGACAAAACCCAAAACTGCAGTTAGAAAAAAATGTAGCAACATTATAAGGGAAAGCCCTTATAATATTAGTCCTTTCACATTTTCCGCAGTAGTATTACATTATTAAAATTGTGTCTTATTTGGTTAGTTAAACCAGGATTTCCATACCAAGATTCATATAAATGTATAATAATAAGTTTACATAATGTATTCTCATTTATTTTCATTAAAATCAGACCCTTCTGAACCAATCATTTTTCGTTCTGCCGTCAGTGTTATCGTAGGACAAGGGCGTGTGCGAATAAAATTAGTAAAACTGAAATTGTTTAAAATGTTAATGATTTTCATTCCAAGCAGTTGGATTTTTAATGACCCCCGTTACCCTGCACAGGACAAGCAGGTACTGAAATTGATGGAGAGACGGATTTAATAATTAATAATGAAGATTGGCGTGTGAAACTGTATTTAAAAATGAATATAAAAATAAGTGGAGCCGGTCTCATAATGTTTGCATCAGGACCAGCATGTTTCATTGTGTCTTTTGCCAAATCAAATTCTTTGTGCAAACCTCAGAAGGGCGCGTGTGTAAACATGTGCAAATATCACAGGCGAACTGCGTACACATCTCATAGAGTTAGAGAGTGCCTTGTGGGTGCCTGTGTGGGGGGAGGGGGTGTCATAACCCATAAAGAGCTAGACTGAATGAATGGTAATGGTCCAGAGGGGGGATTAATTGGATTTTGATATTAAAACGCTAACAACATAACTCACCTCCGTTGACTCTGCTCCAATAGTCCACCCTACTGGCCCTGATAATGGTTCCAGTAGAGGCACCACAGCCGTGTAATCAGTCCATGATTCTTCGTGGTTTGTCAGAAGCATAACTCAACCTGCATTCATAAATGCGGGTGGTCGCAGGTACAGTCTCTTAAATTCCAAAGACAAATCTCTTTGCAGACCTGATTGCTTCACGTCGCTTTTTATAATTGTTTTGAGCCACATATCTCTTCGTGTACAGTTTAACCATATCTGTCGTCCTGTATTGTTAACCGGGGGGGGGGGCTACCGGCGGATCTTTTGGCAGTTTAATAGCCTCTAACAGCTTCCAACTTTTCAGGTGCGAACAGAACATACGCGGTCGTAAAAAACTGGAAGCAGTTTATATCTGTAGCCTAATTTAACCAATTAACTCCCGGCGTCCCGCAGCCCGGTGGAATACTGACCAGGGACGGGGAACTGGGAACCCCTAGTACATGCTATCTAACTCGCTTTTATGGTGAATTATAACATTAGTTATGAGTCCATTCGTACACTTGGCCATCCAAAATCTTCGTATGTAATGGTAAATGTCTTTGTAGCTTGAGTTAAACTTGCTCGGAATTTCACTCGGGACAGTGTTGATATTACGGTTTAGTTCCGTATTTTAATCTACAAATAAAAAGTATTTCAGGAGGTGCGCTGCCCTGCTCTTCCTTCTTCTTTTGTTTAGTGGGTACCTTGCAGACCCCCGGCCTGCATAAAGCTCGTGATTAATGCGGGGGGGGGGCGGCTGCGCTGGTTGTACGGAAGGCAGGCGACTGATCGGCGGGGCGGCGGGGCGGAGGAGCGCTCCCTCCCCCGATCAGCGGCCCGCCCAGGAGGAAACGAGGCAGGAAAGCTTCAGCTACAGCCTGGTCACTTTTCTTTAGTTTGCCGATTGAAACGCAAAGGTTTTACGCTCCATATTAAAGGTTAGTTGATTTGCACAGTTCGTTTTTATATTAGAAATACGAATATTTTGTAAGCTTGTTATTGTTCTTAAAGCCCGGAAGAGGGATAACGGCGTGGGATTTTGGAAATGGTGCGGTTCACCTGCATGGCTGTTTGAGACAGATTAATGTCGTCATTTCGCAATATATCTTTTTTTTCCCAGTTATTTTTATGTGTCACTTAGCATATGGAACTGTATCAAACATACAAAAAACAATCTATTTTGATGTGACGAAGCGTACTGTTAGACTGACCATCTGTAAAAAAAAAAAATCCCCCTCCAGCCTGATTATTTTTCTCGGTGGGCGTGTAACCACCTCGGTTTTACAGTTATATTCCCGTTTGTTTCTGGCCGGATATCCAGCGCAGCGCATTGTTTGGCTTCATGCTACTGTGTACATTCATTATACAGGCAGTCAGGTCCGCTGCAGGAAGACGTGGTTAAAGTTTGCGGATCGGGACCTCTTCTATTCTGACAGAGCGAACCCTGCAAGTCCACAGGTCTAAACGCAAGGACTGGGTTTATATGTTTCAGTTTTTTTTTTCGTGGAAGCCATAATCCATCATCTGCTTAATCTGTGGAGTGACTGGAAACGGGGATGTGTAGCCTGTAAATTACACTACAAGTATTGTTCGGATCTGATATGATTTATGTAGCGATCAGGGACTTAAAGTGTAAATTTTATATTACACCATGTCACATAATTCCTTGCACATATTTTAAGTTAATAAAGTCATTAAAAAGTTGGTATAGTTCTGTTAAACAGAACCGTGTTTCACAAGAAGAGGATTTAACATTATTATTGTAACATGTGAGTAGGCTTTACGGTAAGCTTATCTTCGGAATCAGGGAGGAAACGGTACACAAGCCAGTTACTCCGTCCAGTGCTAAATGGTTGGAGGGTCTGTTTGTACTTGCCGTCAGAAGATAGATTATTGCAGGAGATGCTGTAATTCTACCGGAGACAGGCTTCCATCTCTCTGGTTTTTCTTTTTCTTGTGATTTAAGGGTTTATTTGAATGTTGTTCTGCTGCCGTCATCGCGATGGAAGGGTGACACACCTCAAGATGAATTTCAAAACATTCAGGTTTTGCAAAGTGCTCACTTGTGGTCAATCCGTTTTTTCACAACAGTGGTGTAATAGTACAGTACAATTACTCGACAGAGTTGAAAACCACGAGCGAACACATGTCTACCATTGTCTAATTGACTGTATATCTCCCTTCGATTACAGTTTTGCATGCTAACCCGGGGTCTTTTAAAATGGCTGTTGTCACAGGCGTTGTGTATTCATGGGGATGCAGGGTAAATGCTTTTCTCTGAGAGATCACGGTCATCATGTTATGTTTTCCATTCTTGGGTGGTATCAGTCCCCCCGTCTTTCCTGCTGCTTACCATGTAGTCGAGGACCTTTTGATGGGGGAGCCTTTTGTTCTGGACATGTTTCCATGGTGACAGACTCAATAGGAGGAAGTACTCTGGCCCATTAGGCTTGTATATGTATATATAATATTTTTATGTGCATGTTTAGTTGGGTCATTCAGGTCTTCGCTGGTTGTTGGTTGAAATGAGATCCTGATTGAATGTGAAGAAGCCTGCATAGAGGACACCGTATCTCACCAGGAACGGGAAATAAAATAGACAAAAGCTTCATCCTTTTCTCGTAGATGGCCTCTGTGAATGAGTCACGCCAGTATCGGGAGTCTCAGACCGATGCAGCTGACCAGAA
The DNA here is from genome assembly GCA_026777985.1 of Mormyrops attenuatus. Lineage (NCBI taxonomy): Eukaryota > Metazoa > Chordata > Actinopteri > Osteoglossiformes > Mormyridae > Mormyrops > Mormyrops attenuatus. The sequence continues at coordinate 2,826,622 of JAODKC010000048.1, read as the reverse complement.
TTTTGACTACATGTTCAAGCTGCTCATTATCGGGAACAGCAGCGTGGGCAAGACCAGCTTTCTGTTCCGCTACACCGACGACTCCTTCACCTCGGCCTTTGTCAGCACCGTGGGCATCGACTTCAAGGTCAAGACTGTCTTTCGCGACGACAAGCGGGTCAAGCTGCAGATCTGGGTGAGTGGAGATCGATCTTGAACACGGACGTGTTCTGGTGGGGGCGGTCCATGCAGAAAGTCCACTGGCTCACATCCCTGCAAAGCAGGTCCCTGGAAACTTCCTTCCATATTTATTGGATAGAATGAGATGGGAAAGACAGGAAGGACTGTCTGGCAGACAGGAAACTGATCTAACGTTTCTCTTCTTACGGCATTTTTAAAATCTGTAACCTGGTAAATATAAAATGTTACCCAGCCTCTCAAACAGTTAAGAAAGATGAGGATGAAGATCCCATTGGGTCTTGCGTCCTTGAATAATAGACTCGGCCCAGTGAGGCTCAAAGTCTTGTCCTTGGAGATGTAATTGTAATCATTTTTTATTTTAACAGCATATTTTGGCTTTTTTTATTAGATTTTTCATGCTAAAGGCACTTAAAGTGTATTTTGTCACGTCGTCAGTTTGCCTGGATTCTGACAGTCCTTCCCAGGTCAGCCAGATAAACTTTATCAATCCACAAGGACCTCCAGAGTGTGAAGTGAAGGTTATTGTGTTTCTCTTAACCAAAATAAACTGAGCCAGACCCTGGTGTGTTTTATTCCACCTGACAATGTGTTGTGATTAATTAAAATGCTTTTTAAAGGTTGCAGTAATAATATTATTATTATTATTATTATTATTAATACATTTTATTTATAATGCCCTTTACATCACAGGATCCCAAAGAGCTAAGCAGTGGCCGCAGATGTTTTATATCTATAATATGGCAAGTTTTGTTCGTGTATCTGAACAGACCTGTACGATAGTATTTATCTTGTATATGTAATAATGCATTGACCTCTTTCCCTGGGGGGTGACAGGACACAGCGGGTCAGGAGCGCTACAGGACCATAACCACAGCGTACTACCGGGGGGCCATGGGATTTCTGCTAATATATGACATCACCAACCAGGAATCATTCAGTGCAGTGCGGGACTGGTGAGCGGTATCTTCATTAAGTGCAAATGAGCTGTTATTTCCACCAGGTGGCAGTGTCTGGAACCTGGCTTGTTTTTGTTTAAAGGGGCGTTTCACACCGATTGTATCACTGCGCAGAAGATGGCGCCATGGTGCTCCTGCTCAGATCTTTTGCACAGTGATACGATTGGTGTTCGGGAGAAGAAAATAGTTCCTACATTAAGCTGCTCACCACAAAGTCTGTGGATTATCTTCAATAACTGGGTCATGATTTCTGGTAAGAGACGTTGCTGTTGGATTTTCCAAATGTGTTTTTCTGGCGCTTTTATCGCCACTGAAAGATGCCATTCAGTCTCATTATATTCGAGAGAAGCCTGATATTTCTACCACCGATATCTCCAAAACTATGCGACTCCCAGCAGAACAATCTTGATGGATAGACAGCACTAAAGTCCCTCTAAGACAAATATATTTTTGTTTTCGGGTGAACTTCCCCTTTAATGAAAGATGTATGATCGTAGATAATAGTATGTAGGCTGTGAATGTGGCAAATTGCACTTGTAGTTACTATTTTTAATCATAATTTGACTGTATTGCTTTGATCGTCTCCCTCTCAGGGCGACACAGATAAAGACGTATTCGTGGGACAACGCGCAGGTAATCCTAGTGGGGAATAAGTGTGACCTGGAGGACGAAAGGCTGATCCCGACGGAGGACAGTCAGAGGCTCGCGAACGAGCTGGGTGAGTGTTTCGCTAGCCAGTGAATTATACAGCACTGCTGGACAGCTGCAGTAAGCAGTGCACTCCCTGCACAGTCACACGCCACAGCCCTCACTGTCACATTGTCTCACCATCATCTAATCCAGGTTTCCAGTTCTTTGAAGCCAGCGCCAAGGACAACATCAACGTGAAGCAGACGTTCGAGCGACTTGTAGACATCATCTGTGACAAGATGAACGAGAACCTAGAAGGGGTGGGGAGTCTGTCTTCCGGAAATCGGGCGACCGACATGAAGGGGGGGGGGGGGGGGGGGGGGGGGGGGGGGGGGGGGGGGGGGGGGGGGGGGGGGGGGGGGGGGGGGGGGG
>JAODKC010000048.1:2803981-2821326 GCA_026777985.1 Mormyrops attenuatus | reverse complement strand
CCCCTTAAATGGATGGAGACCTCACAACCCCCCCCCCCCCCCATGCTCAAGACAAAAGTATATGCCCTTAACGCCTGGCACACATTGCATATGTGCAAGGGTTGCATGTGTACCTACCATTGGTGGTTTTGCTTAAGGTGAGAACCATCTAAACTGAGAAAACTATATTATTGAAAGTGACACCAGAATATCTAACTATGGGAATTCGGGTGAAACAGGAGAGCCCATTCAGAAAATCAGCTGATGACATCGAGCTTAAAAGGCCATTTCCATAACTGCTGTGTCATCTGACAGGGGCCCTAAAAATGGGAATGGGGTGGGGTGGGGGGGGCAGTGTGTGGCTCAGGGAGCTGAGCTGGGCCAAGCCGGCCTTGGCAGAACAGTCACACATCCGTGGGCCTTGGAGCGTGGTCCTTAACCCCCCACAAGATAGCTGCCCCTTCACTGTGACCCCAATTTTGGTCTCACCTGGAGAGCAAGATGGGACAAAGTGAATCGAGAATTTCCCCACAGAGATCAATAAAGTATCACTGTTCTATTCTAATTGGATTGATATTGGGTGGGGGGTCAATATAATATGCTCAGCACCCTGATGGAGTTCTGGTACTTCCAAACTTACTTTACTTTGCATTCTATAAAAAAATATCTGAAATTACTTCTTAATGTGTTTGATGAAATCACCAATATGAGCTGGTTGTCCAAAACCATGCATAAGAGCGAACACTGAAGAGCAACGTCCCACATGAAGGCGGGGGGCGGTCTGCAGTGGGCGGTCTGTGGGGGGAGGTCTGCGGGGGGCGCGCTTGGTAAGTCTCCAGTAAGAAACATTGATGGCGCCTTGTAATTGACAGAGTGGGGAAACGCAAGTTTTTACCTGCTTGGCTTGGAAATCACAAAAATCGTAACTAGTTGGGTTGGGATCCCAAACGTGAACGGAAAGCAAAATAGAAAAGTAGTTTGATGTTCTGAACCTGGAGTGGCAGCCAGTGACAGATCCTGTCAAACGCAATTAGCTGAAGAGCCGCACCATGATTGCCTTGAGAAAAATATGCAGCGCAAGCTACTTAAACATATCCTACTTTAAAAACATATAAATGTATAGAATAATAAAATTGTAGGGTATTAGTTTCTCTTTGATTGAACATTTATTTTGAAGTAGCTGGAAATGGTTACTTAACATTAGGGGCCTCTACGCTTACACCTAAAAGTAAAAAGTAGGCTTATCTCCAGACAGTGACAGGACATCTTGTTCTACTGATAAAGAGACATGAGCGCGAAAGTTAAGGGGTGTCCGCAGCTGATAAGGCGTTAACAAAAACCTTCACCGGCTCTCATAAGGTCTAGTCACGCCTCCGCGAGGCCGCAAAACTGACATCATACCGTCTAAGTTTTGTTGTTAAACTGCCGTAGACGGGGGCTGGAGCACCCCCGCCTCATGTTTAGTTATCTATATATTTTTATGAGCAGTAAGATTAAACCGTCTCATAGGCAAATGTTTATTTAATGTACTTTTCCAATCACGTATATCTGTCTCATTTCTGTACGGTACTGATGCACAGACCTGGACCGAATAGTGCATTTTGAATTGCTATGGAGACGTCTGATGATAAGCTTCGGTTTCCTCGTCCAGACACCGGCGAATCGGTGTCTTTACCATGTGACTGACCGGTTTCCCGGCTTTGGCATCTCCCATCGGGTCGGCTCCAGGAGACCCTGCGCTGCATATGCGGTTTTGGGGATGGATGGATCCATCTATCCCTTTCCTATACCTGCTTGTCCCATGAAGGGTCAAATCAAAAACAGACTAAGTATTAAAGTGCAGAATAATCCAAAATAAAAGTTTTCTTCACCTGCAGCCCATTTGTCATCCCGACGTCCCATGGGGCGCACTTGGCTCTCTCACGGCTTAATACTGACACAACCCCACGCCCGCTGTAGTATAATGTTTTGAAACCACTTGTCCATCTTATCTCTTTGGAAGCACCCGCCTAACGACGCCATCCGTATCTTACAGCCAGGTTGGCGAGAAAAGCGCAACAGGCAGATAGTAAAACGTGCGTTTACTGCGCTAGTTATGTAGCGCTGCACAGACTAATGCGAATTCGTGCTGTAACTTGACAGAAAATGACCATGCTGAGAAAATCGCTGCATTTGGGGTTGTTAATATTCTTCTGCAGTCAAAAAGCTTCCTTGGAAACGGTAGATCATCATTTCGAGAGTAAAGGTAGGGAAAAAAAAGTCTTCACTGTGTTATCGATGTGTCTCAATGTTTTTATCCTAAATTGGGGGCTGCTAATTGTTTTATTACTCAGCAGAGCAATAGTGCGTGATGCCGATCTCCAGAAAAGATACTTTAATACGACTAATACCACGGTGACTCTAAGACAAAATGCTAAAATGTTTATAACAACGATCCTTTCTGGTCTCTCGAACCAGAATAAATTCACGCCAACGCATTCATATCGTCTGTTGTATGTGCATCGTAACTTTTTGTCCTCGATTTTATTTTTCCGTCCGTCACAGTTGATCTGTTGCTCAGTGTGGAGACTGAGAACCCGAAGTGTTTCGCGGAAGGCATGCGGGACCTCACGTGCTTCTGGGAGGACGAACATGGGGCCACCGCGGACCAGTACTCCTTCACGTACACATACGAGTGAGAGAAAGCGTTTATTCTATTCACATATTCGGTTGTTCTTATGCGGTTCTTTAACATAACTCCTAAGCATAAGAACTGTATGCCGTTAAGAGTTTGCCGTTATAGGTTAATTTTCGTTTTATATTAGTTTTTTATAGATGCAGATGAAGGGGCGAATGGATGTCCTTCGCTTGGCATCAGTGTTTTTGTTTTAGATTTGTTGAACTTTCCCATGACTAGGAAAGCATTCTGCAAGATAGACGGATGTATAGAGGGGGCTTTTGGGGCCCCAAGTACCAGCGGTCTGTATTATTACTGTCGTTCTTGTACTTTGTGTTTTTTTTTTCTACAGGAATGAGAAGAGCAGTGAGTGTAAAGTGACGTCCCAGCCAGCAGAGGGAGCCAAAACACGCTACTTCTGCCACCTTCCGAAGGTTCAGCATTTCGGAGACCTTTATCTGTGCGTGTTTCGGGATGGATTGCAGGTCTACAACCGCAGCCTTTTAATAAACCTTCTCTGTAAGTAGTAGCTAGGACTTTGTAGGTGGGGAAATGGGTTCGGTTATTAATGTCCTCTTGATTCTGTTTGGTGAGCTGGTCTCTATGTCTGTCTCTGGTTCAGTTTTGCTGGATCCCCCAGCCAACCTGACTGTGACTCCAACTGGGAAGCTGGGTCAGCTGAAGGTGACCTGGCTGCCGCCCCCCCTCAAGTACATGGAAAACAGCATGATGTACGAAGTCAGATACACGACAGGAAGTAGCTGGAAGGAGAAGGTATGGCGGCAGGAAGTGCAGTCAGTCTGGGCTGGCGCACATGTTCCAGGTGGACCTGTATTCCCAGCGATCGTTCTTCAGGGAGGCCGTCAGATTATCATACGCACACCCTCCTCCCCCACGTTTACCCAGGTGGTCCGTGAATCCAGTGAGATCACACTGCAAGGCCTGCAGGTCAACACCAAGTACAAGGTCCAGGTTCGAGTCAAGCCTGATGGCCTGACCTATGATGGATTTTGGAGTTCCTGGACATTGCCGGTGTCCATGACAACAGCCCCGAAAGGTACTCGTCAGCTCATTCCATGCATAAATATCACGTCCCCATCATTACCTAAAGTCTGTTTGCACTCTGGGATACTTAAAAATGTTGAGTCTATTACTGGAATTATCCGTGAAATCCTACAGCCAATTTTTTTGGTTTTGGTGTTTAACGTCAGCCAGCTGTTCTGTTAAAGTCTATTTCTCCTGTTTGGGCAGATGTGGACCCTCTGATCTTGGCCCTGTGTCTCATCATCACCTTCATCCTCATTCTGCTGTCCCTCACCGCACTCGTGTCTCACCGCAGGTTAGTCGTCCTGCTGTTCCGACTGTCCTTCTGTGCCGTCAGCACCGTAACTGCCGCCAGTGGTGAAACCGCTGGCGGAAGAGCTCATTAAAATAACCACAGCTACAAAGGATCAATGTTGGAGCCGCTTTACATTTCCTGCACATTCATAATGCCTTTATAATGCATTTATAGAACATTCATAAGCAGCAGACTACCAAGCTGAAGTAACTCAAATCCATTTTTTTTTGCCTGAATGTGACTCAGATCTGATGTGTTCAGGGCTACGTGGACGCAGAAATCCGATTTCTTCAAATCAGATTTGAGTCCCTTTCAGATGTTGTCCTAGATCGGATATGTATCTGATCTGTGGCTATACCTAAGTATACCTAAACATTCTAACATACTTTAACAGCTGTAGTATACATTAATAGCAAACATTATGATAATAACAAACATAACTGTATAATATATAATATTTGGTATGAATGTATAGTAAAGCTGTTAAGGTATTTTAGGATGTTATGGTATATTTACATGCTGCTTGTGAATGTTCTATGAATGCATTATGAAGGTGCACTGAATGGTCTATGAATGCATTATGAAGGTGCACTGAGTGGTCTATGAATGCATTATAAATACATTATGAAGGTGCACTGAATGTTTTATGAATGCATAATGAATGCGTTATGAGGGTTCAGTTAATGTGAAGTGTTACCCAATGTTGTTTTCGAATTCTTGATATTTATTTATTTGTATGACAGCACACATCAAAATAGAAGTGTCCAGCACTCATTCAGTGAGTGGAAAATTAGCTTTTCTTTTGTCTTTACATTAAATGTATCAAAATCTGTCAGTTCTCTGCAGAAAAAGATGTGGCCTCTTATTCCCAGTCCGGAAAACAAATTCCCAGGGCTCTTCACCGTCTACGGAGGTGACTTCCAGGTAAGGAGCCTGCACTCCCCATGATCACTGAGGGTGGAGTACTAACAAACAGTCCCCTTGAGCACTTTGTGGCTGTCAGAGGTGCAAAGTTCAGATCCAGAAAGTACAAATCCAGACCAAGGTTTTGTTTCAACCAGCCAGTTCAGTATGAAGAGTAACATTCACAGAGTACTCAACTGGTTGGTTGAAACAAAACCTTGGTCTGGATTTTTACTTTCTGGGCTGGAACTTCCCCCCTCTGTTGGCTGACAGGTAATCACATTTTAGCTGGATTCATAAGGCATGTACGCCATCAGGGGAGATCTGCTGAGACGTGGAATGAGAAACGCCTTCCTGTGTCCGCAGGAGTGGATGGGCCACAGCGGTGGGGGCTTGTGGCCAAGTCCTGCCTTCTTCTCCTTCGAGGAACTCCCAGCCATGCTTGAGGTGCTCTCAGAGGCTACCCCGGTCCCTCCTCGCTCGGTGGAATCCAGGGCCTGTAATCTGCCCGAGTCAGGATCCAAGGAAAATGAGGAGGACCTGCAGAAGGCGGAGTCTGGGCAGGAGGGGTGGCGGCCGACCCCCCCCGGACACTGGCTGATGAAGCACTTCCAGCCCCTCCAGGAGGGACCCTCCCCATTTTCCTGGACCACACAACTGGAATGTAAGGACTCCTACGTCAGCCTCGACCACAGCTTCCAGCCCAAACCCCAAGAGACACCGATGGATGATATATCTGAGGAATCTGCACCTTTGCGGGTTCTGTTCACGTCGGCAGAAATCTCGGCATCCCATTCGGATCTGGGCTCCCTCCCACAGAGCTCCAGATCAGGCAGACTCTCCTCCGAGTCCAGCTTCGAATACCCCCACAGCACCTGGCCGCCTAAGGGCATCAGTTACGCCTCCCTGACTCTTGCCGATTCGGGCGTCTCCGTGGATTACAGCCCGATGAATTCCATCACAACTGCAGTTGGTGGCACAGGAGGTTGCTATAATAACGACTACAAGAATGACATCCCAAAGCCAGATGAGCTTCTCTCTGCATCTCCCATCTACTCTGCCTGTTGACTTTGAAAAGTCAAAAGTTTTCCTCCGACCTAGAATGGCAAGCTTCTGTTTTTACACTAGCGTCACACGGGCTTTCTTATGCCCATAACTGGTTCTCTCCCAACATTGTATGTAAGGCAGCTGATCTTGGGAAATAATTACTGTTTGTGTTAATACATATACATTGGCCCAGGATGTGGCCCAGGATGTACCCCAGCCCTGTACCCTGTCCAGGATAAGTGGTTAGAAGATCGATGTTAATGTATGTAGAATTTAAATAATGTTTTTAAACACTTTTTAAATTAGTTCCATTACCCAGTTTATCATTAAGAAATCATTTTCGGTTACAGGTTGGAGCCATTTTAAAACACTGAGCCACGTCATTGGATTTCATATCCATTTAAAACTGGGAAAAGCATTTTCTGACAGGAAGAAATGAAACGTTATAATATCTTGGCACCTGCATGCGAAGTTGCTTCATGTTCAGACGCAGCAATTTATGATTTTGTATATTTTATCATCTTTTAGCATCTTTCCCTAAATGCTCATTTGTGTACAGTGTCCTTAAATAACCGTTTACAGCACACTTTACATATCATACAACTGTTTCTATAAAATTTGAGAATTTATTGTAAATAACAAAAAGCAATTTATGTATAACCATTCATTTTTTACTACGAAAAATATATTTTCTTATATAATGCAAGACTTTATTTTCTTATATGATTTAAAAGAAAATGGTGGCATTTCTTCGTTCCCTAAAGGCTTGTTGGAATAACGATTTCGAAAGTAACTGGAAGAACTACATACTGCAGCAATGAACTAGTCTCCTGTGCTTTGGTTGTTGCTCAGGCAGCAAATGTAAATTTACAGTTAATGCATAAACCATGTCTGACCATTTGTATAAAATAATAATGGATCAGTCTTTTACTCTGAAGACAGAAAACTGCATCGCGCCGTCGTGTGAAACTGACAGACTCCACTGTTGTCCAAAATGTGTTTCGTCAGTCTTAGTAAGAGGGGGAGTGGCGTTGAGCCCCACGCCAGAAAAATAGATTTGCAGCATCTCCTTAATCTCGGTCGTACACTCCAAACTGGAGGAATTCGGGTCTCCCTTTGTGAAAGTGCAGCGCACTGGGAAATAGCGGTCTATGACGGCGAGGACGGGGTCTGGAGCCGGCGACCCCCCGGCAGTCCGGCCCTCCTGCTCCGGACAGAAGGACGTTATAACATAACAGGGGCCCGCAGTGTCTCCGCTCTCCTCCAGCCTCTGTGTCAGGAAGGCAGCGGTGTCGAGCAGCAGGGCTGAAATGTGAGCCGCCTGCGCCTGCTTGGCCAGCAGTCCGCCCCCCGCCCCAAGGTACAGATCCATCCCGTCCACGATGATTAAGGACGGCGGGGGCGCGCTCAGCTCATGCAGGGCCGCGATCTCGCAGCACAGCTCCGCCGAGCACCGGGGGTACCTGAATTTTATTTTCTGTCACATAAGAAAATCAGTTTCACCATGTGATCCACACTTAAAGGCAATGCACTTCTACGGCATTTATATAGTTTTTTTATCAACATAGCATTACCCCACCTTTTCTACGAGTTTTAAATCGAGACATTGCCTTTAATTAGAAAAAAACGGTAAAGCAAAAGCCTAGTTTATACTGTAATATTGATTTATATGCAATGGATCGTGCATTCGCTTGATTTAGCTAGGGTTGGAAATCTTTTTTTTCTATCTTTTTTTATTCATTCATCAAAAACCATCTGGCGGGCTTGACGTTCATTTCTTCTTCACGTGCATATAACGTAATTATTGAAGAAATCCAGGCGATCCGTCCATTTGAAGACCACATGCCTCAGCGTTCAACGTCTGAATTATGCAATACGCCATCGTGCAAAACACTGCCCTTGATGTAACGGGGATTCGAAAGGCGAGGCTGAAAAGAGGACATAACTCTTACCTTGAGATCGTCCGGGCTCAGCCTGGCCAGGGCGCCCTGCAGCACAGCCGGGAGACGCTCGATCGGAGCCTGGCTAAGAAAGAGCACTTTCAGCCCAAGCTCGGAGGCTGCCGTAAGTGCAGTCATGAACAACAACGACATTTTGAGGTTGTCACACTCTCCCACGACCACGCAAGATGTATAATCTGACAGCGGTGGAAGTTTTAAATCCTTTGACTCTCTGCTGTACTGCTTTAGAACAACTGTTAATATATCGGCCATGGCAACGCAACAAATCTATAAATTTAAAGCTCTTACCAGAATTTTACTTATATTAATAGCGATATTTGAAATAAAGCATCAAAATATGCAGTTTTCATATAGTCTATGTCGAATTGCCAAACAAACAGCGCGCCATCCCATAAACCACGTGGATTGATTGCGAAGCTGTGACGTAATGTGCTGTTCGTCAGAGGCATGCTGCGCCGCCTGGTGGTGAGTACGAATAAATACAACAGGCGACCGGCAAAATGAGTGCGGTAAGGACCCCTACTGGCGAAGGACGTGAATGAAACAGAAGCGAGCATCCATATACCTATTAAGTGGATGTTTTGCCTCAACACAATCATCTTCGTTTAAATAAAAGTCAACGATTACAAAATATAACGAGTCTACTTGATGACGTGTGTGGTTTATGTAAAAATTGCGGTCAGCCGCTTAGCAAGGGTCTGCTAAACAAGTAGACTGGCACGAAAGCCGGTATACCAGCGGATTGCGAGGGCTGGAGTTTGACAGAGCTGCACTAAATGTATTTTGCTTCACATATATCATCATAAACGTGACCGTACGTATCTACAACTTGGTGGACGTAATGAGTGCGCCTCAGGAGACGGTGGGGCATGGGTGCTATCATTATATTTTGTCCTGATGACCTCTTTGAATTTCCAGGACCGTTTAAAATAGGATTTGCAGTACTACCTCAAATGACTAATATTTATATTTTGTATTTCAGAGTAATATCTGAAATGACCTACTTTCGTACTTTTCCCCATATTCGTACTCCAGTCCGATAGGTGGCGCTATATACCTTTCAAGTGTTAATGATACACAAGTGTTCTCGCCGAAGAAGATGCATTACTTCCGGTTGGCTGCGGTCAAGCTCCGTAATCACAACAGCACACAGCTGTTGTAAAGATGGCGGACAGCTATGAGAAAGAGGGGAGTTCTCTGAACAGCAGGGAAGCAGGAGACCAGATATCGGCGATGTTCAGGCGGTGTAGGGGCCGCCCCCGTCTGACGGACACCGACCGGGCCAAGAGGCGCCTGGAGTCGCGGAAAAAGTACGACGTGAGGCGGGTTTATCTGGGGGAATCCCACAAGGTTTGGAGCGAGCTGCGGCGGCGGACCGGCTTGAGTGACGCGGGGCTCGCCGAGTATTTAATCCTGCTGAACGCCACTTACGGGGAGGTGTACCAGCAGAAGTACGGCTATGGGTGAGTTCACCTAGAAGTGATATTAGCCCGAAAGGGTCCCGTAAAACTGCCATTTATAAACGACATGGTTACTCGTACCTTGGTATGAAGTTATATAAAGATAGCAAACTGCCATTATGCAACTGTAACGGTGCATCCTATCTCTTATCTTGGATGCAATATAGGCGATGAAGCCTATAATGTCATAGATGCTGTCATGCTGTGACTTAGAGTTAAGTGTTGCGAGTGCTGCGTACTAATACGGCGTATCAAGTTGAAAGCTACAGCTAGTGTATTTAGGTAGAAAAGGCTGCAGGCGCTGCTTGGTTCGTTTACGTTTCAGCCAGGCTCGCTTGTCTGCTGGGGTGGTTTTTAAATACACGTGTTTCTCTTTGCGTTTTCATTGTTTTCTTCTGTTAACTCTCAGAAAGAAGTCCGCCCCTGGTCTATGTGTCAAACAGAAAAGAGGTGAGTCTGTGCCATTCGTTCTAATGCAGGTTGCCACTTTGCAGAAGAGACGCGACTTGCCCTGTTCCTCTAAGTATTCTCCCCATAGTGTATACACAGCCATCTAAGCTGATGTCTTTTTCTTTGTGTTGACCAACCCAGGCAAGAAGGTTGAGGCGACCAGCCTCAGAGCCCTGGTGGGCTGGTATCAGGAGCACTCCCGGTCCTGTCCTCACGAACCACAGCTGCAGGCCCCAGAACTGCCGGCACTGGCCTTCCCTACCTCACTGGTTTGGTGCTGTATTGCTAGCCACTCTTTCGTGCAACACCTCTCACAGCCGACAGGAGGCAGTGACGATTCTGAGACTGAAGGTGAGGGCGGGAATGATGGCACCACAGCGTGTACTGAGGTAACACCTGGCGTTGTGACGAGGACGAGGAGGAAGAGGAGAGTAGACTCTTCAAGGCAATATTATGGTATGGAGACTAAATGTTATAGGTTGGATTTTGTATTTTTAAGTCGTACTACATGAATTTCTTTAAATTGGTAAACTGGTGCTTTCTGTGGTCAAAACTGCTTCAGGCTATAGTTCGTCTTGTGGTTTAATTTCTTTGCTCTACCTTATTTTTGAAACATGCTGCAGATGCCAGGGAGGACCTGGAAGAGACCAGGGTGGGAGATGCTGAGGTGTCATTGAATGACATGGACAAGGCTGCCATTCTGGGCCAGCTTCCAGAATCCCCTGTTTCTCAGAGGGGCACCACCACTGGACAGCCCACAGAGGAGCAGTCTCTCTGGGAGATGGAGGTTGTGATAGAGGGAGAGAAAGGACAAGAGCAGGAGTCTGAGAATGAAGGAGAGAGCCTGGGAGCTTTGGCTGGCAACGGGAACACTGGAGAGGGAGAAGGGGTAGGAGTGGAGGACCTAAGAGAGGCAGAGAGGGGCACGGGGCCAAATGGTTACGAGTGTGCCATGGTAACGGCCACCGTGATCGATCGGCTGCGCAAAGACGCCCCGGTGGTGGTGGACAATATTGCCCGGAGTCACCCTCAGCCCCACGCCCCTCAAGGTTCATCCACCCTACAAGTTTCGGGCCAGGGGGAGCTGTATGAACCCCAGACGCTGCAGACAGTCGTGGCCAGCTGTCAGATACCGAATGGGAAGGGAGCTTTGGAAGGATCACAGGTAGGTCAGCTGGATTTCAGATGGAGTCAGATGGAAAGGAATATATCCTGGGATCAATGTTGGGTTCCTTTTTTCTTTCCGAAGGTGATCATTATTACAGGCCCTGGTTACGAGGCCCTGGCTTCAGAGGGGATCCAGCTGAACGTGGGGGGTGGAGTCGGGGAAGAGGTCACCTGCACCGTTATTGAGGGTGTGGCCTACAACCAGGTGTGCCAGTCAGATGCGGGCCAGAGGTCGCCTGTCCCTGACACAGACACCATCAGGGGTATGAATCATGACCTCTAGGCTCGTGCCCCAGTATTGCTGTTAATATTTGTGGCAGTACTCATTATGATCAATCTTTGCCTTTACATTACATGCTCAATTATTTCTCCACAACCAACCTTCATTTTTTTCATATTGCAATTCTTGAAACCCATGTTGCAACATCTTCCACCAGAGCTCAGTGGGAAGCAGATCCTGCAGCCCAGTGCCGAGTCGCGTGACTCGAATGTGAGCTGCGACAAGGAGATGCAGAGGGGTCTGAGCAGGTAAGCAAAGCAGAGGAGAGCAGACAGGAGCTCGGTAGCGAGCGGGAAATTCGTGGGTGTGCTTGAGGGGGATAAAGGGGAGCCTCTTGGGGGACTGAAGCAGGGAATTATAAATGGGGAAGGAGGACTAAACTGAAGCCATATATCCAGCTGTTAAAAATCTTTCTTTAAATTAAAGGATCCCCCAGCTAAATGTCAGTAAACCTGTTCCTGTTCGTTCTGCATGCATTAGTCTGGGAAAAGCTATTGTGTATTATCCTTAATACATAGTTGTGTGGCATGTGCACACGTCACCAGAGGCCATGTGACTGCCATAGCATGTTAGTTTGACTTCCTCACTGGCAGTGTATGCTGCCCGCTCAAAGAGCAGACGCACGTGAGACTTTTGCCCCTTGAGGTCGAGGAGGAATCGCCGAGGTCCGGTGATAGAGGCAGACGGGATGCTGAAGATGTTCCACTGCCCGTATGAAGGCTGCAGTCAAGTCTACGTGGCCATCAGTAGCTTCCAGGTGAGGCTGTTATGCTGTATGGCAAAAAAAGTATGTAGACCGGCATCTCATTCCAAAACCAAGGGTTTTAATAGGAAGTTTGTCAGGCTCTTGTCCCTAGATTAGCCTCTACTCTTTTAGGAAGACTTTCCATCAGACATCGAAACATCGCCGGTGGGATTTGCTGCCCTTTGGGTATTGATGTCGGCTGATCAGATCCCTTTCTGTGAGGTGTGGTTGACCACTTTGCGACTGAACTTTGACGACCAGACGTTTTGACCTTCGGTCATTTCACTTGCGGTTGACCAGGGCGGAACTAACAGGGCAAAAATGTGGTGAATTGATTTGTGGGAAAGCTGCCGTCATAAGATGGTGCCAAGCAGAAGGTCACTGACCTCTTCTGTACAACTGCCTATTCTGCTGCTAATGCGTGCCGCTAGGAATTGCATCACCGCGCGCTTCATTAGACCTGCGTCAGCAATGTGTCTTAATTACACAAAGTTACTGTAATTAACACGGGTTTCCATATATTTCTGACACTACTATCCACATAGTTCTTTTATGAAGTGTCTTTTTTTTTTTTTGCTTGTGCCCAAACTTGCTGATTTTGTTAGCTTCCCTCAGCGACTTGAGTCTGACCTGAGTGTGACTGCTTTTGTTTTTGCAGAATCACGTGAACCTAGTTCACAGGAAAGGCAGGACTAAGGTTTGCCCACATCCTGGTTGTGGCAAGAAGTTCTACCTCTCAAACCACTTGCATCGTCACATGATTATCCACTCAGGTACGATGCCATACTTCAACTGACTCCAGCCCTGGCCATGTGGTTTTGACGTCATGTAGCAGTAGATAAAGGTATTTGAGTCCATCCTTGATCAGTAGAGAACCTGGATTCTGAATGTAGAGAAAGGCGAAGGTGACTGACTGACTGATCCCCCTTTGCTGCACTCACAGTGCCCCCTACGGTTCACTTTAAAAAAAAAAAAAAAAAAAAAAAAGTTTTTCAATTTTTGGTTCGTTTTCCCTGTGCCTAGGCGTACGGGACTTCATCTGTGAGACCTGTGGGAAGTCATTTAAGCGCAAGAATCACCTGGAGGTCCACAGGAGGACACACACAGGAGAGACACCCCTGCAGTGAGTGAAGATGCTTTCAGATGTGCTTCTTGAAGGGTCCCATAACTGAAAATAAAACGTCAGTAGGGTATTGGGTCCCAGTCCTTAATGGAATGTGAATGTAAATGTAAAGGGCAATAGGTTGGTAAGATGCTATGATGTCATGATAATCAGTGTGATTATGATGTCAGTAATCTTTCTCTCTTCCATTCATGTGGCTGATCCTCCTGATTTGCTTTCCCCATGTGGCAGGTGTGAGATCTGCGGGTATCAGTGCCGGCAGCGGGCGTCCCTTAACTGGCACATGAAGAAGCACACGTCCGAGGCTCAGTACAACTTCACCTGCGAGCACTGCGGCAAGAGGTTCGAGAAGCTGGACAGCGTCAAGTTCCACAAGCTGAAGAGCCACCCGGACAAGCAGGCGGCATGACGGGGGTGTGGGGGCAGAACTTATGGGGGGGGCTACTGTGCCTCAGATGATCTTGGACCTTCTGGAGATACGTCAGCCAGATGTGCAAGACTGCTGCACAGGTTCAGGGTTTCTGATTGACCTTCACCAGAAGAATGCAGATGCGTGTGTGTGCCATCAAATCCCCAGTTCTGACCAAACGGCAGCGCCTTCCTCTCCTTTTGCTGGCGTGACGCAGGTGTGCTTGCTGTGCTTATATCGGCGTCCTCTCTGATGTCGTCTTTGAAATATTTGCCCGCGTTGAAGCGGGTTCGCTGCTTAAAGAACGTGGGGCGGAGCCAATAGGGAGGTTCTGTTTGCTCCTCCCCTTAATAGCTTGTGGTGGGCGTGGCCCCTCCTGGGTTCATGGAAATCAGTTTTCCCCATAAACAAAACAATCTTTCTTATCAGCAGGGTTGTGGGCAGTGTGGTGTTTACATTTGTAGATGCAAATCATGGGGGAATGCAGTTGAAAGAAAAATATATATGTAAATGCACATGACGACATAACACATCTCAGATGCAAGTATTATAGTCATTTCAGCTTCTTGGAACTTCTCCAAGGTGGCTTCAGACTGTTCAGCTTGTGCACCATAGTGCCTGATAGTGTTATACTGAGGAATGGGGAAGGGGGTCTTTGCAGGAAAGCACATCGCATAGGGGACTTTGTGTTGTGTAGCAAGGCACAAGGCAGCCATCTGACTGGTATGAAAGGAAGAGCCCCACTGTTGTGTTTTGTTCTTTCATGCTGCAGGAAGCTCGTCGCTTAAGCACACTGACTGTGCCTCTCTGTTAGCCTCCAGTCAGCTTTAATCGCTTGTGTTTTCCACCAAAAGCTCTTTGCCTCGTTTTGGCTTTCCCACTTTGGTGCTTAAAAGTTGATCGTCTGTGTTGTCACCCACCCTGTGGGGGCCAGTTACATTAATATGTGTACAAGCGAATGGCCGGTGTCCTCTTGTTCCTGAGGCGACCCGAACCGCCCAAGTCACTCTGCACTGGCTGGGTCGCGTTATAGATGGTAGCTTCGATTCACCAGACCTGCATCATATTTTCATACTATTTGATTGTGGTTTTGCTGAAATTCCCACAAGCATAGGAATTTATACATCTGAAAGTAGGGTGACGCTGATTTTGTTAGCTCCTTGGTATATTTGTCTACAGAAATTAGGTTTGATGCTTTTCATGTTACCTGAGGAAATGGTATTTTTAAATGGATGTGGAAGCACTAATTTTATTCTATGATGAAATCTTCCTTTTCCACCTTGTTTTTCTCTGTAACATAGAAATACTACATGTAAGATATGTAAATATGACACTAAAAGTTTTGTGTATATAAGGCTGAATCCTTAAAAAAAAAAAATGAGACATTTACAATAAATAAGCTTTTAATCCGCGTGGGCTGTTTTCTGTATCTGCTTGTGTAGATATGGCTTTGGTGGTGACATGGATATCTCGCCTTGTATGATGTGACACATGATTTGAGTGGCTCATTTTACTGGTAAAATACCTTAGATGGCCAGCAACTGCAAGGAGCTGCCAGATCAGGGCTGGCTGAGTGTATACGAGGCAGGCTGTGCAAGTTGGTATTATATTCTCAGGTGAGTGTGTATTAAGCATTAAAAAAATCTTTTTACAAAAACACCTTTCCTTTCCACAAGTATTGAGGGTAATCGCTGGTGTTACCTTTGCATTTAAGGACAGGGTATCCTGCAGGAAGTTTGTGTCTGTGTGTGTGTATCCAGTGCTGGGCAAAAGTCTTAGGCAGCCAAAGTAAGTGGTGTTTAAATGATCTTCATGCTGGTGTAAAACTATGCTGTTATGCCTGTCAAAGTGTGTTAGCTTAGCCATTTGAAAACCTCTGCTAAAATTACCCCAGTATTAGCGGCCACCATTCGAAACACCCATGTATTTTTTTAACTTGACCACTAGCACACCTCGTATAGCTGATCAGTATTTCATTTAAATTGATTAAGTGAGCTGGCGGTGAAATTTAATAAATGTATGGAAGGGCTGAGGTGCCCCTGAGGAGAGGTTTGGGATCTGAAGCGATGTTCACCTAGCCATCCAGCAAGTTATCAGTAACTTTTTGGAGGGCAGAAGAAATTTTTACTAGTGTTTATCGTGTTATTCTTAATTTGTATATGTTCTAATGTTAAATTGTGTTGTTTGTTCTGTGCGAATGTGCACTCACTGCCCAGATAAACAGCTTTAAACATTTCTTTTGAGTGCCGAAGACTTTTGCACAGTGCTCTGTGTGTATTTGTCTCTGTACATTATATTACATTGTCGGGACCAAATATGATTAAAAATAAAGTTATTTTGACCTTGTGGGGCATTTTTTTCGGTCCCCACAAGGAGGAAACTCAATAATGTAGGAAACTGACTGCTATCAGAAATCTAAAAATGGCAAAAGTCTTTCATTTTGTTTGCTCATTTAGGGATAAGGTTGGTTTAGGGTCATGCCAACAGAAATGAATGGAGAGTCCCCATAAAGATAATGATACCTAATCTGTGTTTGTATTCCTTTAACATTGCCGTGACTATGGAGAGTCTTGTGGCCCCCACTCTCTCTCCAGGTGGGACTTATCCCACAGGGAGAGTTTCAGTGCCTTCCAGACCAATCGTTCGACTCGTTCGCCCCAGCTCCATCCCTCCTCCCTCTCTCCTTGTTTATAAGTAACCTGTGCAGAGAAGGAGCAGGGGCAGAGAGACTGGCACTCCCACCGATCTGCATTTGGCCACGGGAGCCACGGGAAACGGCTTCGCTCCGTGCATCGTCACCCTCCGTCTCAGCAGTCCTTAGTGTCACCTGGCGCCAGGTAAGGGCCCGGTCCTCACCATCATCACGGGAGCAGGGGATTTCCCCGTCCATCCTCGCAGTCCGCTGAGGGATGACAGCTTCACGTGGTGTTGTGTTGTGTTGCCTCGGGTCGGCTTTCCGATACATCGTAAGCGGGTGTGACTGCGAAGCGCAGGCTGGTTCCCCGGCGGGACCATGGGCCTTTGCGGTCATTGTTTATCTGACCGTTTCCATGGAGAGAGCAGTAATATAAGCTATGAGTCGCACTGCTGTGTTGACATGGCATGTTGTTTTTCTCTTTTATTCGTTTTTTAAATAAGTGAGGAAAACAATGGTTCTCTCATCATCCATCCATCCATCCATCCATCCATCCAGTCACTTATCCTGGTTCTTGAAGGCTGTGGGGTAACTGGAGCCTGTCCCAGTTGGCACGGGGCACCATTAATGATGCATGCTATTGTGGGCGAAACTTTTACCTTTGGAAAATTATCTGTGTATGTAAAATGTCTGAAAGATTTGTCAGATTACTTTTTCTTGGTATTCAGCATCATGTGACCAATGTTAAAGACACTAGATCCTCTCTTGGAAATTCCCATCCATTCTGCAGTGTGTCGTCTATACAGATGTTATAGTTATCGTAGACAAGTTGATGGAACAAATTTGAGTTCCATAAGACATAAACCCACATCTATGACAGATCTGAACTACTGCAATAAAGAACTATAATGTTTATGTTAGTGTCAAATATAAAGTGTAAAAGATTATTATTGATTATGTAGTTAAAACACATTGCAATGAAAATTCTCTTGCTGTAGTTTTCTTGCTGGTAAATTGGTATCTGTGGAGTTACACGACTGCATATGAAGTCACTATTTCTTAAATTAAGAGTCACGTTAAGGAGTAACTTGACCAATTTACCAGAACTGACTGTTTGTTACTTGCTCATTTATTTACTTAAAAATGAGGAAGTTGGGGGGGGGGGGCAGCCTGGACATGACTGAAGGCGGG
>JAODKC010000048.1:2778568-2803040 GCA_026777985.1 Mormyrops attenuatus | reverse complement strand
GTTGTCTTCCTCCTCATCTCTTCGCGCCCCCCCCCCCCCCCCCGCCCGGCGCGCGGCGCGGGGGGGGGGGGGGGGGGGGGGCGGCGCTACCTGGCGCATCAGAGCAACACAGTGCCTCTTTCTCTGTGCTCACCAATTGCTGCAAGATGTTAACGCAGATGTTGATTCGAATTGAACACTAATATTAAGGCGAGGCAAGTAAATTTCTATCGCACAATTCTACATTATAACCACATTTAAAAGACAAAAGCCTAAAGGCCAAACAGTTAAGTGAAAAGAAGTTACATTGTAGTAACGGTGTACGACTAAACTGATTTAATTTACTGAAAAGAAACACTGATGTAATCTCAGTGAAGGAGCTTCTGAACAACAGTCGCATTCAGTCATGGAAAGTAATGGCCTCATGTGCCACCCCCCCCCCACACATGGCCAGATAAGGCCTCAATAAAATCCTTTTCATGTCTTTTCACCTCAAAGCACGTGTTGCTATAGATGTTCAAATATTTGAATGCATGTTCCTATTGTTCTGCTCATTTCTACTTTGGCGAAATATTTATTCTTCTGTATTTGTTTAGGACAAAAGGACATGTGACAGTCTTTATCTCACTGACTGTAATCTCCAAGGTACCATTTTGGCTGCAAAAACAATAATTACAAAAATAGTGAGGGGTTTAAATGAACAAGTATGATTGTAACAAACGGCGTCTTGGAGTGGCAGTGGGCGATTTATAATGTCTGTATCCGTCACTAGGCTCGGTATACTGTACACTGTCCTTGTTAATGGGTGATACGGTAATCGGAGCATGTAAGCCACTCTGCAGTAAATAAATGAGTTGTGCTGTTTTTCTGTCGTAAAGGAGTTAGTCATTAAAGCGGGAAATGTATCTTACGGTCAAACAGGAAACTGTAATGGTAAGACTATGGCATTATCGGGAAATGCAGCCAGCAAGGGGCAGCAAGCCAGTAAACCTGTAAAAAAGTGCATGTATGAGTAAATAATTGTTTTAATCTGGTAAGGTGGCACATGCTGACTCTTGCCTCACACCTGCACGGTTAGCGGTTCAGATCCCATCTCCGCTCTCAGTCCGGTGACATACGTTGAGGTAGACTGGCCTCTTTAAACTGCCTCCAGTGTGAATATTTAAGTGTATGCGCTGTCTGATGGACTGGCATCACGGGGAAGGGCGGCCCTCTGCCCTGTGCCCTATGACAACTGGGACAGGATCCAGTTACCCCACAGCCTTCAAGAACCAGGATAAGTGACTGGATGGATGGATGGATGGATGGATTATGAGAGGAACAACCAAGTTTAGTGTAAATCATGATGTACATGGAATGTTTAATTATAGCAGTATGACAGTCGGCTACAAGTAATGGAAGGTTCCTGTAAGCCATCTCTCTTATCCTTGGACTTTTTTTTTTTTCGTTTTAGGTCTAAAGGAAGGATTGCAGCCATGGGATGTTTCGAATTTCTCAAAGTCATGATGTTTATCTTCAATGGCATCATCTTCGTAAGTTGGGACAAACTATCATTAAAATAACATGAAGACTAAGGACAGACCAACATTTGTGTAGTATGGGAGAGCGGTGATGTAACCCAATGCCCTCTAAACTAGGAAGCAGTCACTTCAACCTTGTAATGGTGGCAAGTATGGATCCAGTGTTTAAAATGCCACTGGGGCAGTGACCCAAACTGGGTCAGTAGGTGAATCAAAGGAATGACTTAAGAAAGATCCCACTGCAAGCAGCATAGGAGATGTTGAAATGATTATGAGCAGCAGGGGGCAGTATTACATGCCGAAGGTAGATTGTGTGCATAATTCCAAGTGTGCTCCAACATACTCAGCGTTCATGTCTTTGCAGTTGGCGGGGGCCGGGATCCTTGGCGTGGGGGTGTGGGTCAAGGTGGACAGTAACTCGCTGCTTGGTGTCCTGGGCAAAATTCAAGATGCTCCGGGGGGCCTGAACCAGCTGGTCAATGTGGGCTACCTGCTGATCGCCGTGGGGGGGGTGCTGCTGGTCATGGGCTTCCTGGGGTGCTGCGGTGCCGTGCGTGAGAGCAAGTGCATGCTGTTACTGGTGAGTCACCCAGAGTTCCATGCGGCACCGATCACCATGGGGTAGCATTGTAACATTTGCTTGCCATATCAGTTGTTATTGGAACCGCAGTAATATTAAAATTTAAAAGTAACCCCAATCTACAATCACAAATGATTTGGAGACCAATTTAAATAGTGAATCAGTGGGCATGACGTGTAATGCAAGTTCGTTGTTTATGTCATTGATGATTTATTTACCATAATTGTATTATTTCCATTTTGAAGTGTACATAAGAAGTAGGAAGTGTGTGAATTTAGAATTGAAATATTTCAACATTGTAGACTAATATTTTTGAGAAGACAAATAGCTTTAGGTACTGATGCTGAAAGCCATGATGTATGAAACATTCCCCTCTTCTCCCCAGTTCTTTGTCGTCGTGCTTATTGTCTTCATAGCCGAGGTCGCAGCAGCAGTAGTAATCCTGGTCTTCAGGCCCTTGGTGAGTGTGCTCTTGGGGTGGTACATCTGCTACTCACATTAACCTCCATGTAGAAGGCAGGCGGCTTTTAACACCAGGATGCCCTGCATGGCTGCTTGAGCGCAGATAGGGAATATTCCGGCACTCCAAGCCTGTACAGAACCATAGCTGATGCAGCACGCCTACTGTGTGTCTTTCAGGCGGAGAGTCTGATTCACATGCTGGGAAGCTCGGTCGTCAGTAGCATAAAGAAGGATTATGGGAAGAACATGGACCTGACGCTGATATGGAACACCACCATGACTGGGGTATGGCACCACTGTAGGGACGCCATCTTCCCAACAAGTCTGTTTGCCCTGCTAGAGCTGACAATTGATGAGATTGTGAAGTGGATACTTCAGGAGGGAAAAAGGGACCTGATCACCCAGCATCAATACCCAACTTCAACGGCAGCAAGTCTCACCAGCAATGTTCCCACATCTAATGCTCATCCTTCCCAGAAGACCGTCCGCATTCTTTTGGCCATATAGTATATAATATTTAGCCAGATAACCTTTTTTTCCAATTAAGTCAATTTGTTAGTTTCTTTTCAGTTTTTTTCTACATAACGATAGTGCATTTAGAATATTTATAATCGTTTTGTGAATAACTTAACATGGATAAATTATATTAACTCAGATTTGTCTTCGTCTCTATGAGATCTCCCATTTTTACCTCCTCAAAGCATGCAGGTATGTAATGTTCTGCCCTGTGCTTATGTATCTTCTAGCTGAAATGCTGTGGCTTCAGTAACTACACAGACTTCACAGACTCACCATATTATCAGAGTAGCAGCCGCTACCCCGACCCGTGTTGCCTCAGCCTGCCCTGCACGCAGCAAAATGCCGCAAACTCGGTAAGAACGTTGTGGGGTCCCGCCCCCAGCTTTCGCCTCTCGCCTCCTTTCCTTTCATGGTTCACTCATCGCCTCATTCCCACTCGTTTGACGACAGCTCTCATTCCCTCAGTTTGTGTGTTTACGTTTTTGGCTTCATTTTCAACTCTTCTGGAAAACATCAGACAGTTACCTTGCATCCTGCCCTCATCTGTGTTTGTCCGGAATTTTTCTCCCTCGCAGAGCATCACTGGCTGCCTCCATAAGATCATGTCGGTTATACAGAGTAACTCGACCGTCCTTATAGCTGTCGCGCTGGGA
This sequence comes from Mormyrops attenuatus, assembly GCA_026777985.1. Lineage (NCBI taxonomy): Eukaryota > Metazoa > Chordata > Actinopteri > Osteoglossiformes > Mormyridae > Mormyrops > Mormyrops attenuatus. The sequence continues at coordinate 2,799,327 of JAODKC010000048.1, read as the reverse complement.
ATTGCGGTGCTGGAGGTGAGAGGCCTGCTCACATCCTCTGCTCCTGTCTTTCAGGGTTGTGTAGCTGAAAGGTGCCATCACATTTAAAAAACTCAAACTAAAATAGCTGGTTGGCATTTCATTTAACACTTCTTCTACAATTCCTTCAATGTATCTTGTACAGTTTGTGTACATTTGTAACATGTACCCTTTTTCCAATACTCAATTGCAAAAAGTCTGAATTATTCCTTTTTTAAAATTATAGTTTTATTTTTATTTCTTGTACCCTTCCTTCTCTCATACTTATTGTATTATTGTATTGATTCTCTATCCATCTCCATGCGTCACCCTCTCTTGTCATCTCGCTATGTGTATATGACGATGGCAGTCAAACTGTACATTTGCATCTTGCTTCCCCCCCCCCCCATTTCTAGATGTCCGCCATGATAGTTTCGATGACCTTGTACTGCAGGATCGGCTCAGAGTGATGAGGGTACCTGCGGATAGCGTCATCTGAACAATGGTACAAACCTTTGACCAGTGCAGGAAAGTGACATCAATGAGATGGTATAACCTCTCAGGCGGAAAATGTGTCTTTTCTTAAAATAATTTTAAATTTGCTAATTACATTTTTTCTCTCATTAATAAGCTTTACTTGAACTGGTAATTTCAGGAGATATCTTTATAGGAAATTTTGTATCTATCAATAGGATTTGACTTCAGCCTAACAGTCAAATATTTACAATTCATATGTAATGTTGATGGTCCATACACACATATTCGGGGGTGGAACTCCAGATTTCTTATTACTACACTGTCTGGGGGAAAAATAAGAGTACCAATTTGTACCTTTGTTTGTCACTGGGGCTGTACCCTCAAGGGTCTGTCAGTTGTACCCTTAGCTGTAGGTAAATGTACCATTTAGTCTAATTTAAGGTACAGAAATGGATGCTGAGGACCAAGCCAAAGGTACAAGCAATATTAATGTACCCCAATGGTACAGAAATGTTCCTAATAGTCCCTTTCTATAACCTAAAAGGTACAAGTACATACAGCTAAGGATACAATTGACAGACCCATGAGCGTACAGCCGCAGTGACAAGCAAAGGTACAAATTGGTACCCTTTCTTCCGACTGTAGCAACTGGGTTAATTCAGTACAAAATGTAGTCCAACATGCAGTTTTTTTTTTACTGGCCAGCAAGCTAGTGTTCAGTCTTCTGCCTAAATTACATGCCCCTTGGTGAGTAGGCAAGCATAATGCCAAGACCTGCATAAAACACACAAACAAATTACTGGGTCAAGCTGCACAGCCAATACAACGTTTTTGATAAATCATGTTTAGACGATTTTTCTACTCCTCACCAATATATTATGTGACGCAATTTCTTCAACTGTCATTCAGTACCAAATTTAATGGTTTTTACACTCATAAATACAAGCTTCTGGTTTAAAATAAAGGCAGTAAAACCAATTTACACTTGATGTTATTTAAGACAGTCCCTGGGGGCAATCTGGTCCCCAAGAAGCGCAAAAAAGATTTCTGTGGCATTGTAATGGAATACAGTTTTAAATGTAACTCATATTTAGTCTTTTTGTATAGTGAGATCTGCCTGAATAGAGAGCGACAATATTTTGAGGCCTTATTTTATAAAAATAAAAATTTTAATTATATGTTGTTGTTTTTTTTATTTGATGTGTGTTAATAAATAATTTAACCAGAACCATGTGTATGTGTCACATATACAACATCATAAAAGTGACTTGTTTTTGACTCCATTGATCAACTTTTATGTATGTATGCACAATGGTACAATAGATCCCGGCTAAGAATGCCATCACTCTACAAAGCTCTGTGGCAATACATTTTTTAATAATAAGAGTATAATCCTGGAAGTGCTAATCCAAGTACTTCTGAAAGAGGTTGTTTGAAGACATCCAATGACTGTAAATTCTCTTAATCACTGAATTCAGGTGTTTCATTCAGACCCGTTCCCACAGCCGTATGAAAACAAGCACCTAAGTCCACAGTCAGATTTAAAAACATTTGTGAAAGAATGGGTTGTTCTGAAGAGCTTATTGAATTCCAGCGTGGTACTGTCATTGGATGCCACATTTGCAATAAGTCAGTCTGTGAAATGTCTTCTTTGTTAGACATTCCATGGTCAAGTGTAAGTGGTATTATTGCAAAGCGTAAGTATTTAGGGACAACAGACACTCAGCCACAAAGTGTCAGACCACGTAAAGTAACGGGTGGGGGGGTCGCCAGGTGCTGAGGTGCGTAGTGTGTAAAAGTCACCAACGTTCTGTTAACTGAATGACTGCAGAGTTCCAAACTTCCTCTGGCATTAACCTCAGCACAAATCTCTGCACCAGGAGCTTCATGGAAGGGGCTTCTGTGGCCGAGCAGCTGCATGCAAGCCTCACACCACCAACCGCGACGCCAAGCATCAGACGTAGCGGTCTTCTGTGGAGTGACGAGTCACATGCTCCTCTGTAGGTCTTCGATTTTATATTTAAGGTCATCTGGGCTAAATGAACATTATCTTCATTCACTTACATTTAGCCCAGACTACCTTAAAACTGACAAGTTATCTGGCTAAGCAGTAAATCCTGTTTCATGAAGCAGGCAACAAAATGGTTAATAAAAATGTATTATTATTATGTGAGGTTATTATTAAGTGATTATAAAGACTTTTATATATTTTAATAGTGCCCTTGGTTTACAGTCTGGCCTCCTGATTTATATAACAAGCAAGGCGTGCCTCTCACTAGCCCATATGGGCCCTACAGCATCATATTCAGTCCCAGGAACACTGTTAGGATCCAGGTGAAAAGCTGCTCTGTGTAAATATTTGACTCATGCACCTCTGATGTTTACCAAGCATTGTAAATATACCAGAAGAGTAATCAATCTGCATGATCAATGACTAGAATGTTAATTAAAGCACTTTCAATTGTCAGTAATAGCAAACTGGTGAAAAAAAACAAACTGCGACTGAGTCGGGATTTCTGTCCCGGTACGAATGCTGTGGTTTTTGAGAATCGCAGTTCAGCAGTCACCCCTCTTATGTATCAGAAGACCGGCTGTCTGGATCAGACATTAAAGGCCTGTGATGGTCAAGACACCTGGAGGGAGATTCCCTCTCTTGCAGACTGGCCATATATATCAAATGATTCCCTTATTTTGATTTGGTAGACAGTACAGAGTTTCGTTGCGCATGTACAATGACAATAAAGTTATTTTATTCTGTTCTATTCTTATTTCTAAGCCAGTTCTGGATTCTGCTGCTGGTTCTTGTTCTATGTGTCTGGTATCTATTGAGTTTATGGCTCGTGTCTCCTCAGAGTTAATTACTAAACCCATTGGTGAGGTTCCTTAGAACTGCATAGCCGTGGGCCATACAGCTGCCGCCGCGTGCATGGCCCACGCAGACTTGGAGCTCCGATTTTGTGCCCTTCGTGTCTTAATTCCCACCTTCACCTAGCGATTTTCCATTTTTAAAGATGTGCCAGATGCAAGCTACCTGTGTGTACTTATTTGCCTACACCGTTTACAGTAGTAAACTGAATTGAAGGCTTTACGGTACATTAAACCACTGTGTAAAGCAGCGATGGCGCTGTCCCTGGCCTGTAATTATCCGTTATATGAGGGACGTGGCCTTATTGCCCATGCGAAAGGGCTATTACGGACCCCTGGCGGTAATTTATTTAATTGCGAGCTGCACAGACATGGAATGGTCCCTGTTTACTGGTGGTTTTTATGTTTTTTTTCCATCTTCAGATAATAACCAAAATATTGTAATGACTTTTTCGACTTGCTCATGATGATCTTGCTCCTCTACGTTGTCCACCCCCTCGTTGGTGATAGCGCTGTTGTCCATCTCTTGAATTTACATTTTCGACTTACCCCCGAATCGTTCTGGCAAAACCGACGAATTAGCTTTGACAAAAAAAAATCTAGCTTAATTTAATTAAGTTCAGCAGAAAATCGATCATTAAAATGATTATCAAAACGATTTATATTGTATCGCTGGAGGTAGTCGATCATGGGACAGCGCGCGCCATGCTGTACTGGTACCATCAGCGTAAATAGCTCTGTGTATTTAACATGTTTTAATTGTGTTGTCGTTGTGCCGTTCATTAACATTATATGTATCGTTAATGTTAACTGTTATAAAGAATGGTGTGTGCACCCACCGTGTGTAGTAGTCGGGATGCTCGTTTTCAGTGCCTTACCGGACTGCTGTCTCTCTCATCACTTCACGCAGCGCCAGGTCTGGTACCCGCGCCACAATGTGTTGTATGTATGCGTGTATTTTTTTTTTTATTTTCATAATGAAATATTGGGGTTGCCCTGCAGTTGTTAGGCTGAATCTTGGAGTTGCTATAGCTACTCGAAAAACTACCCCTGATCTTCTTTTTATTTGAAAAGAACTTACAATAAGCAAGCATCTTCAATGCTCGAATGTAGTGCAAATGTCTTATAAAAAATGGCAGGCATAACTAAGTGTGATGGAGGTGTGGAGGCCTAAATACGCCCCGGTTGGGGCATATGTTAATGATTTCTTCGATATCTCTCGAGATTAACGTTTTAATGAAGCTGGACTGCAGTTAATAATCCACATATTACTCGTTGTCCTATGTTTTATCGTCCATTGCATAGACCCATGGATACCGCACTAAAGCGCGAGAACCCGGGTTGAAATTTTCCTCGGGAGTCGCTAGATGTCGGGCTTGTAATCCGAAAGTGCCTCACGACAGCAGCGCAGGTTTACGCTGAATTTCGCAACAAGATGTCAAATGAACGCTGTGAGTTTGTGGCATCTCGCTTCTACGCAGGTCAAGAAATGCAAGCTAAATTCACAATAATGTTCCCTATTTTTGTAGGAGTCTTCAACTTCAAACACGCAGTAGACTATCCATCCATTCATCTTCTGTATCCGCTTATCCTGTCCAGGGTCGCGGGGGGTCCGGAGCATATCCCAGAGGCTACGGACGCAAGGTAGGGAAAACCCAGGATGGGGCACAAACCCATCGCAGGACACACTCACACCATTCACTCACACAGGCACACCTATGGACAATAAGCATTTTTAGATTCTGGGATGGGGGGGGAAGCGGAGTACCCGGAGGAAACCCCACGGCGACACGGGGGGACGCGCAGACTCCACACACGGAGACTTGAACCCCGGTCCCAGAGGTGTGAGGCAACATTGCCGCCCCGCTGTATAGACTACGTTACATAAAAATAAACAGCAATATCCCTGATTTTACCGAAAACTCATTAAGTCTAAAAACACCTCCGATAGGAATATCCCAAGGCCACCGCCTAAAGCAACTTGACCGAGACACGATGCAACAAGCTAACGGAGCTCGTGCCCGGATGCTGCTGGGTCGAAACAGGTGGAGTGTACGATGCGCGTGCACGTGTGCGGCGTCGCGGAGGCGGAGTCAGGGATGGCCCCGCCCCTGCCAGCTCCGCACCCGTCCTAAGCTTTGGCGGAATACGAATAGTACATTTGTTAAAGGTATTAAGATTTAATAAGATCTCTCACGATTGTCCTACAAGTGAACAACTTAAAAAAAGTAAGTTTTAAAGGCGACAACGGGCTATAGATTGTACATTTTTACATTTTACATCATATTTCCCTTGTCGACAGGTGTTTTGGTCAAAGCAAAGATATGTCCAGGAAAGACACGGATGCACCTGCGGCTGAAAAGTAAGTTAAGTAGCTAATTAACGAATCCGTTGCAATCTTTATGGACTTGGAGTTTTTCCAATAGTTAACTGACCATAGTGTTAGTTTTTGGTAGTTACATTAAAAACTAGATAATAGATACTTAAAGTGATGGGAATCTGTCTTTGATCGATCCCGCTTTACAGTTTCAGTAACTCCCTTTCCAAACCCGCTTCACAAACATAAACCGTGCGAACTTGCTTCACTGTTTTTCTTTTCACTCCTTTTCGGTATTCTCCGCTTTGTGTGTTGCATTTTATGTGTTTCATGATGTACCGCCTCTTTAAAACAGTAACTTTTTTTTTTATACTTCTCGACTTATAGAAAATGGTTAAAACTATGACCATGTAAAGGTCTCTGTTTCTGGGACCATCGTGATTTCCAATATTCTGTGTTACAGAATCAAGAGAATTTTGAAATCGTAGAGAAAGTGCGTAACTGGCGTATATGGACTTTACTGCCTTCCATATGTGTCTGTTTGATGTGTCCCATGTTATCAGAGTCGGGGACACATCGTGCAAAGCTTACCTGCGCAGTCTCTGAAAATCTCTCTCCGCTTCGGCGAAAACTTATTAAAATCCCAAATAATAGCGATGATAACAACAACAGCTATTTACACGTAGGCCTAACTTTGTTGTATTTGTTTTACACTGTAATCTCCAGGAGCATTTTTCACTTTGGTTTTTTTCTCTCAAAGTTGTCTGGTAGTTTCACGTCAAGATACATGGTGCAAATGATCAGAATCTGCTGTGATGGTGTATTTGCTTGACATTCGTGTGAAGTTTCAGTGCGAATTAATCTGAGCTGTGTGAGGGCATCGCTGTATACAAAGAAGTCCCTTTAGTCTTTAAAATGTTCAAAACCTGCATATTTTAAGCATCATTCCATAACCGATTATCAACTCTATCCCCACCAGTATCACATAAAGTTAAAATTATATCTATTTCAAATTACAACTAAAAGTATGGCTGAAATAGTCATGTGGCCATTAGTTTCTTTAAGATAGTAAACATAGTGTACTTTTGGGTGTTGTTTTTTATAATGTTTATGTATTGGGCACAGAAATTATAACTTCGATGTACATTATTCTGTAAAATTTGCCGTCCTTGTATTACCTGCCCAGGGACTGTAGATGAAATTTAGCTCCCTGACAGACAGACAAACAAACGAACGAATAATAAAGGTCAGACAAGCCTCAAAACATGTCAGTAATGTATATTTTTTATAACTAAACTAATCCTTATACATTTCAAGGTTCAATAATATATGCATTAAATGAGCAGATACTGCATGTGTTAAATGATAGTGTGGCTTATTGAGTAAACATCCATCTGTTAATGTCCCCAGGGGCGCCGGAGAGGCATGGATACCCTGACAGATTCAGGGGGCCCAGCACTTGACAGGGGCCCTTGAATATGTAAAATCATATGTAAATTTTGGTGAGGGGCGGGCCAGAATTCCTAGGTATGCCGCTGAATGTGACACAGAGTAGATGCACAGCAACGGTCAAACATGTTAGTGTCCGTACCAGTGAAGGGCCCGCTTATCACAGAGCAGCAGTCAGTGTGTGTTTTCAATGTCAGTGTCTGGAAGTACATAAATGACACGTGCATGCCGGTGAACGCGCGGCATTGCGGCCGCATGGTTTGCTGACCAGCCTGTCCGTCTTCAGCTCCACGCCGATGACGCTGCAGGACTGCCTGGACGAGTGCATGGAGGCCGTGGATCTCTTCCTTAACAACCGCTTCACCGAGAGCCTGGATAAGCTGCGGCCCCAGTGAGCGAGCCGCCGTCTCCTTATGTTTGACTCGTATCTGCCACTCCTTCTTTCCTTTTCTTCACCTCCGCCTGACCGGTGCAGGGTGGGGTACCGGTGCTACGCGACAGTCCTCTGCGGATACTGTGGGCGCCAGCATGCTTTCCCCCACCATGTCGTGATTTTCTGCTACAGTCTATATTACAGTGTTTCCCTGTAAGTAAAACTCCATCAACGGCTCAGTCATTTTGAAGGGCAGCATTAATGACGAATGAGTTGAGCGTCATTCTAATTGTTAACACTTGACCGCCCGAGAATGGAAGTGAGACCCAAGCCGCCCCGACCGCCAGGGGCAGAAGAGGAGGCCTCTGAAACGGACCGCTGTCTTAAATTGCGCTGTTCACACCTCGTTCACAAGTCCCCGCGTGATACACCGTTAGCTCCGCCAGCACGTAAGCAGAGAGCAGGGCCCCCGTGTGTCTTTTCCCTCCTCCAGGATACGGAGTGTTTGCTGAAGCTGACGCCCATGGCCCAGCAAACAAATATTACACAAGAGTGTGAGCCAGTGAGATTGAGAGGCAGCGTACACGCTGCAAGCAGGGACTATGTGTGAGAGAGACGCCTGTTTGGTTTCTGTCATATATCACATGAAATAGGCATTTTTCCCCCTTTACTCGTAACATGATTATGAGTCACGTATACAGCACAATAGTATATGACCACATCAGACCTTGTTTGCTGGCTCAAGGTGGCTTTCGTCAGGGTTCTTGTGAATAAAAGGAAATGGCCTGCAGTGCTAGGAAATATTCTCTGCCTCCTTTATCACTCTGTTTACTTTGGTGTGTATTTCCTGAATGTTTTTTGTCAAGGAGTTTTCTAGCAAAATAAATAAATAAATAAAAGAATTACAATATGGGCATGCATGTTATGCCATAAATATCTTTTATTCTGATTCGTTGAAAAATAATTCTCGTAAAAGAAGTCAGGTTTGTATATATGGAATTGTAGGAACCATATTTCCCCAAAATGTTATGACCTGTTATTTTGACCATTTTTTCAGTCCCCACAAGGGGAAGCTCAATTTTATAAAAAACCTGTGAATAGGATAAAAAAAATAAAAATGCCCAAAGTTAAGGTTAGGGCTGGGTTGGGGTTAAGGTTGTCAGGGTTGGGATTAGGGTTATGCCCATAGAAATTAATAGAGAGTTTGCATAATGATAGAAATACATGAACTGTGTGTGTGTGTGTGTGTGTGTGTGTGTGTGTGCGCACAGTGTGCAGGACAGCATGTACCACGCCGTGATGTACGCCACCATGTTGGAGATGCAGGCCATGATGACCTTCCAGCACGATGACATCGTCAGGGCTGGAAACACCATGAAAAGTGCCCAGGAGGTGTGCCAGAGGTGGGACCTTTATCTGCGGGCAGGGGGCTCATATTAGCTCAGCCCCCCCCCCCCCCCATCCTAAAGCTCAAGTGCTAAAACCCTTTGGAAGTGTAACTGATCTTTTCTACTTCTAAAGTTTTTGAATCACTTCATTGAAATGCCCAGTTTTAATAATGGACAAACTCTACATTTTGGCTAAAAAGATTATTTTTTTTTCTCTCCTAAAGCACTGCGTAGCTGCATTGCTCTGACCTCAGCTCTGTGTGAGTTTCCTGTGAGCAGCCCAGTTTCCTCCTGCTGACCACACACATTAAGTTTGAATTCCAAAGTGGGCATGACCAAGCTGGACTGACCTTTCGTGTCTTTGACTGGCCTGGAGGCTTCTAGGCAAATAGATCATTTACGCCCAGATTGGAGCACTGTGATGCCTTTTTTAACAATAAACCCCGTCTTCCATGTTTATAAACGGTTCACTCCACAGAAGCGCTAGAAAGAATAACAGAATGTCTTCTATCTAAGAGTTGTATCTGTTGTTATACTTGAATAAAGACTTGGGCTTGTCGGTGCTATGTAGTGATTTACAGATCTCATTTAATGGAAAGCGTTATCTTTCAGGTTCCGCAAAAAGTCGTCCAGCATAGTCAGCAAGTCTGGGGAAGGTCTAACCGAAGGTAGGAATATCATAAGTGATTCAGTCGAAATGAGAAAAGAAAATGGGTCTCCTACGACCAGGGCTGAGATGAGCTAGTGTAAAATACAGAACTGGTGGGAATGATTCCCAGACTGGGGGTTGACGTGTTGGGTACAGCCTGTGGCCCAAGTCAGCAGTCAGCTCTACCTCTGCTTTGACCTAATCATCCCAAGTATAAATGGCCCGGGAGAATCCCAGAGATGGACTGTGATTGGGTGTGACAGCTTTCAGATGTACTATATGTGTGTGTCTTTCCAGAACAGCTACATGCTGAGCTGTGCTACGCAGAATGTCTGCTACAGAGAGCCGCTCTCACCTTTTTACAAGTAAGGCGGCTTCCTCCGCTCTGGTTCAGAGAGGGAGATGTAGTTTGCAGTTTACCCTACACTGTACACTGGTTTACCACGGGCTGAAAAAAAATTTGTAAAATATGTAACGGTATGTTTTTCCATCGTTCTTTGGTCCTTTGAGTGGCATAAAAATCATTATTTTCATACTCCGTCATCCCTTCACACATTATATTTTTTCATTGCTTTATCGTCTCTTGAGAATGAGACAAAAATGTCAGAATCCCTTTTATTTGACATATCACAGTGCTGTACAGTGCTGTGTGATGTGCAATGTACTTCATCATTACTGAACTTAATGTTGGTAATGTCCCATATGTAAGCACACAAAAGTTACGTTGTACTGTATATGGGGTCCGTGGATGGTTCACTATCAGATAAAGGTTGCAGCGTGCCGCATTTAAAATGCATTGTCAGGAAGAGGTACACTTGTGTGAGAACATGTGAGAACGTGTTATACTCTCTGTCGCTAGAGATGGCAGAGCCATAAGTAATACAGTTCTCTGCAACACTGGGTTGAAGTGTCAGCCCTGCATACTTTTCTGAGACTTATCTACACTCAGATGTTTGTTTTCCACCTTCAGGATGAGAACATGGTGAGCTTTATCAAAGGAGGAGTCAAAGTACGCAGCAGTTACCTCATCTACAAGTAAGTGTTTCCGGGACATTGATATATGAGGGCCTCACACTATGGCACAATCGCTAATTAATCCGAAGCAGAAGATTATTGTATCTTAAGCCAAAAACTTGATGGATGCACTGTGGATTTCCATATTTATCTGGTTCCAGTGTCATCAATACAGTACATGAGTAATGTATGTACTGTATCTGTACTAATATGTTTGATTTTTCCTTTATCACGTTTAACCCAGAGACCTGCACACCTTCCTTCAGTCACATCAGTATCACAAAGGACTGAGCCACTTCCAGTTAGAAGGAGGGGTGTCATTTGGAATCGGAGCATTTAACTTGGTACGTTCTACGAAGGTCATACTACGGTTCAGCAGTTGGGAAATGATGGGGTCCAACCAAGTAGATAATAAACTTTCTGCATTTTTTTTGTTTGGTTCTCAGTGCACTGACAATACAAGTGTTTGTCCTGCATACACATGCTCACGCGTGATGAGCACGACCTCACGCGTGATGAGCACGACCTCACGCGTGATGAGCACGACCTCACGCGTGATGTTCCCAATGTCTCCTTCCGCAGACCCTCTCCCTGTTTCCCGCTCGGATCCTGCGGCTTTTAGAATTCGCTGGCCTTTCTGGGGATAAGGTATGGTATTGTAGAAGTCCTTTTATCCGGCACTGGCTGCAACCTCTCCTCTGCCGATACACTGATATAGATGTGCTTGAGTTGTCCACCTGCACACACTGGTGCCTTTTTGTCTGCTTCCTGCACTGTAACCTGTGTTTGTTCACAGTCCTCTCCACTGGGATGCAAAATCACTTTCTAAAGCATCGCACTTAAGCTGATTATGTTCATTGTTTTTTTTTTGCATAAGATTGCCATAAATTCTGTATATTCATAGGTCCCCATGTGTTCATCCTATATCTTTAGGAGTTTGAATTACATCAATCCTCACCTTTAATGCATTAAGTGTCTCTCCATTCATCTCATCAACCATGTGTCGTCTCTTGGCAAAAGTCTGTGACTGGAGAATTTGTGTCGTCACGAAGAACCAGAGTCTCTGTCTGTCTGTCCGTTTCCGACTTCCTGTCCGCACACGCGTCTCTGTACAGGAATACGGTCTCTCCCAGCTACACAGCGGTGCCACATCACTCAACCTGCGCTCCATGCTGTGTGCCCTGCTGCTGTTGTGCTACTACACCTTCCTCTCCTTCATCCTGGGTAACAGTCCCTCCCACATATGCTAAGCTACGAAGACACCTAGCTGTTCGCTAAGGCCCGCTGAGACCCCAGTAGCAGTACAAGCCAAGGCGTGTTTTCAAACTGTACTCCACATGCCCAAATTGGATGTGAAACTATAAGCTGCTCATGATCAGGCCGTAAACAGATGGCCCAGACCAATTAGACCTGATGAATATGGCACCGCGCAGTATCTGTTGCTGAAAATGGCACTGATGTTGACTGATGCTGGTGAAGTGGTGGTGTATTGCTGGTTTCTTTAATCTCTTATATTCAGCCATCATGGTTTCTAATCCATCTGTTCCCTGTAGGGACTGGGGAAGGCGATGTGGACAATGCTGAGAAGCTATTGAAGCCGTTCCGTGTTCGCTATCCACGGGTGAGCGCAGTGGCTTGGAATATGTGAAACATCACAAATCTAGGCCAAGATGGCAAGACAGTATTTTGGAGACCACCACAGTATCCTGGCTTAGCTCCTCGCGGTTTGTGATGAAGATTTCAGTCCTGGTTCCCTTTTGTACTAACAGGGCGCCATATTCCTCTTCTTTGCTGGACGAACTGAGGAGATCCGAGGGAACGTTGATGAGGTTGGTCTGGACTGTATATCACTCTGTTCTGTTGGAATGTCTGCAGCGTGAGAGGAGTTTCCAGTGTAGATGAAAGTAGAGGTCAATTACTGTATCCTTGCCTGTTTACATAGACATTGCTAAGTCAAATAGATACGGGACCGATGCCAATAATATGTCGCCAGGCTGTGGCACTGTTTGAAGACGGCTGCAGGGCCCAGCAGGCATGGAAGCAGTTCCACCACATGTGTTACTGGGAGCTGATGTGGTGCTTCACTTACAAGCGTGTCTGGAAGATGGCCTACTTCTACGCAGACCTCCTCAGCCAGGAGAGCCGCTGGTCCAAGGTGTGGGACTCCAGGCGCCCTACTGAGCTTCTGAAAACCCTGGACTGGTTGTTCTCTTCACCACTGCTCTCCACATCCTGCTCTCAGTCCTCTAGGAGCCTTAATATTCTTCTCTGTGCTGAAGAAAGATCCAGTTAATTCATCTCCATGTCCTGCTATCCAGTACATGCTCTTATGAATGTTATCTTTGCATTGTTATCTAGGCTCACAGCTTTATAGATGGTCAGTGGAGGCTTATCTTGCTTCTGTGAGTAACTTCCTGAAAGTACAGGATGCTATATGTGTGTCTTCTTCCTTTGGGGTTCCCAGCACTGGTATTCTGGTCTGTAAGGACTCATAGTCTGCTCTGTGCTCCTCTTGCAGGCCATGTATGTGTACATGAAGGCGGCCTGCCTCAGCATGCTGCCCAACGATGAGGTCAGGCCTTTCGGGGAGAACGAAGTGGAGCTCTTCAGGTAAACGGACGTTGGCCTCTGGCTAGCGCGCTGATACAAACCGCTGCTGAACTGAATGGCTACTCTGTTAGCATGTAGCATGTCCGTGGTTCTCCGCATATCAGTCTTATAATCTCTTTGAAACCTGTTTAAAAGCAGATAGAAGAATGGACTCAATTTTAAGTAGTTTTGATTATTTTACATAACTGCTCTGTACATCTGACTAGCCTGTTATTGTGTTATTGGTCAGTACTGGTGTCAAAGTACTCTGCACCAGTGTTTACCAAGCTTTATGCAGAGGTGGAAAATCCAGACCAAGATTTTGTTTCAACCAGCCAGCTCAGCATAAAGAATCACAGAGTATTCAACTGGTTGGTTGAAACGAAATCTTGGTCTGGATTTCTACTTCCTGGACCTGAACCATCCACCTCTGATGTGATGTGCAACTAGTTAGTAGCTATTAACAATGACACGGTTTGGACACACAGCCCAGAAGTAACTTTCTAAGTGATTTCATTGAGAATGTCTGTTTTTTTTTTCCTGTTCATTCTTCTGTCTCCCTCAGACAGGTGCCAACATTTAAGCAGAAAATAGCAGGGAAGTCCCCCCCGACTGAGAAGTTTGCTATCCGCAAAGCCCGGCGCTATAAATCCAGCTGTCCAACGCGGCTTCCGGTGCCTGTGTTGGTACGATTTCAAACCATAGCACGACAGCAGGTGACAGTACCTGTTAAAGATGGATGTAGCCTGAAAATACCTGGGTTCTGCATTTTTTTTCCCCATTTCAGGAAATGATGTACATGTGGAATGGCTTTACAATGATTCGTAGTCGGCCAGACCTGACAAGAGGGATGATGGAGACCCTGGTGGATGCAGAGCGCGCCCTGCAGGACCGCCCCGGTACTGCACTCAACATCTAACCCTGTGCTGTAAATGTAAATTTATTGAACCAATGTAAAATACAGTTTCTTCTTTTTAATAAAGCTTATTGAAGTTCAATAATAAACTCATACCGAACAGTGGTGACTTTAAAAATCACCCCAGGTGACGACTGGCATTGTGGTTTAAACTTTACTTGTGGAGTTTTTTCCATACACGTTCACATGACTGTGGATATGGAAACTGTTGACTGCCGTCTTCCTTCCTGTCTGTCCTTACTGCCCTTCTCCTCATAGTGACTGAGTATTCTGTGGATGACTCCTGTGTAATTCAACTACTGAAGGGGATGTGCCTTAAGAATGATCACCAAACTCAAGCGGCTGAGGACTGCTTCCAAAAAGTGATTAACAGGTGAGCCAGTTATGATTTGTCTATCTTGTTTTTCATTTGGTATTTGCCCTAACTGTAGGTTTTCAAATTACTTTAAGTCTGGTGTCTCCAACTCTGGTCCTGGAGAGCTACTGTCCAGTAGGTTTTCTACCCTACCTGGCTTCTGATGAGCCACATCTGTGCTTAGGTAAATACCAGGAACAAGTGTGGCCCATCGGAAGCTAGGTTGGACAGAAAACCTACCGGATAGTAGCTCTCCAGGATCGTTGGAGACACCTGCTTTAAGTGTATGTCTGGAAAACAAAACAGATTATTAATTTTGATTAAACCAAGACTAGTATTGTAAGCTAGTCTATTTTTCTTCTACAGTGAAAAGAAGATCAAGTTTGATGAGTACCTTGTCCCAAATGCTCTACTGGAGCTTGGTCTAATCTACATAGATTTGGGACGCAAAGATCAGGCCGTCAAGTTACTGCAGAAAGCTAAGTAAGACTCTTCTGTCAGTTCTTCTCTAGTAGCTCTGTCTACAACGTGCTATGGCACTCCAGCAAAGTGCTCTTCAGGAAGCATTTATACCATTTTCTTGTATTTATCATCATCAGCAGCAGGCTGATTTGGTATGTTTGAATCTCCCCACCATTTTAGGAACAACTACAAGGAATATTCCATGGAATCGCGGACCCAGTTCAGGATCCATGCCGCTCTGACCAAATTGAAGGCAGACCTCAGTGAAGAGGAAGAAGAAAGCACAGACCTATAGTGGATGACCTTCAGGGCAGCATTGACGCGTGTTCCAAGCCCAACTCTGGCAGTCCGTCTCCCTCATGCCAGGCCAGTGGTTTGCACTAGTCCAGATGAGGTTCTCCTTCAACACTCCTCCTGCTTAAGTGGATGGGACTCTCCATGTGTGCAAACCTCATCCAGACTGGACAGTGTGGTGGAGTCCTAGGCACCTGACTTTCAAAAAAATATATATCCACGTAAGGAGACAGAACTTTCCTGTAAGGAGACTGTTGTGCCTTGATTCACGTTCTTGTGGATATGTGGTTTTGGTGGTACTTCAACTGTCTAATGGCACTGACAATGGCTCACAATCAGAGTGCTATCATATATATTTGTACTTAGTATACTTATTATATTATTCTCTTTTAGGGACACAATTAGGGTAATAGGTATGAACTGTAATTAATACCTGTAAAATTGCTTTAGTTAAAACCTGCACTGTCAGGACCAGTGGGTGTCTTCCAATGTTGCCATATGGCCAGATTCTCCTGAACAAGTGTCCGCATTAATGTTCCCTAATATGCCATCGTACAAGGCATTTTAAATGCCAGAGCTCAAAAAAATATGACAAGTACAGAGAAGTACAAGCATTACGTTTCTAATAGTTCTGAAAATCATCTCTTGCTTGATGTCCATAACTGGTTAAATACCAGTTCTATATGTACTGAGCTGTTTTAAGAAACAATACTTTTTGTTTGGGGATATACTGAGAAGTTAGACGTGCAACTATTTTCATTAAATAATTAAATATATTGATGTACAACTGCAGACATGTTAAGTCCATATATCTAACTGGAAAACAGCCCAATTACTTGGACCACCTGAAAGTAGGATGAACTGTGGTTTTCTGATGAGAAAATTCAGTAAACTCTGATGGGATGGAAAAACTCGTTTTAATTATGATAATTATTTACAAGGTGGTCCTTCACTGAGATGTAAATCATGAAGTCCTGGGTGCAGCTGCTGCAGCGTCACCCTGTTTCATTCTGCTTTTCAGCAGCTTTTTCTTCTTCTTCTCCTCCTTCTCGATCTCCTGCACCATCTCCTGGAACTTGGGGCTGCGGGGGTCCAGCGCGTAGCCGAAGCGCTCGCGGGCCTCGGCCACCAGCCGCTCCTTTCGCGCCTTTTCCTCCTTCTTCTTCATCTTCAGCGCGCGCGTCTCGCGACGCCAGTCTTCGATCATCTTAGGCATTTTCGCCATGTTGGTGGCAATTAATTTCTCTCTGAAGGAAACGGACAAAAAAAAAAGCACATTTCACGACGAAACCGACGTGGCGTCCCCCATACCCCGATAAACCGTTAAGGAACAGGCGTTGTTTCCATATAATATTTAAAAACCGTGGAAGAGCTTTCAATCTGACGTACCATCTATTAAAGTTTTTTTCTGGGGTTGTTCTTAGAGGCTTCCGTGGTGTTGACAGAAAGTTTCGAAAACCGTTTGAACCCAATTATCTGACCCGATACAGCATTTACCTATCAGGTAGGTGTACACACCAGTCTGACAGGTGAACTTTTTTTTCGTCTATAAGTCGTCGTCGAAAACGGAGGCTGTAACGCTATAATGACAAAACGGTTTTCTTCACAGCACTGCAAATTGTTAGCATCGTCGTTGGTTTAATCTAGCATTTATTACGTGTAAGTGCGGTGTGTGGTACCTTTTACGGGGCCCCTATTGAAATATAAAGGAAAATATGTATTTCGGAGTTCTCATGATGAGTTCGAATAAACTGTACCCACGATAATTTCCAAAATCAAGTATGTTTTAATTTGATTTTCAATATTTAAGAGTTCTGTAAAAAGCAATGCTACCTATGGAGCAAGTGAAAGGTACTTCAAGAGGCCCCCGTGAAGCGTAGGACAGCAGCACATCTGTGTATGCGTCACTGCATTTTGCGGAAGTTATTCTCCAAAATTCATTTACAGCAGTTGTCAGATAAATATGAGTTTCATAAAAACCCATGCTGCTAGAAAGCATGCTGGCCTCCGTGTCAGTTGTTCGGCGAAGTCTATAACCATATCCCCTGTCGCTGAATGTTTTAATTTATACAACGATTTACGATTATCGTGTCACACAGAACAGCGAAGCCGGTCCTCGCCGTATGGTCACCCTTTGCAAATTAGCTGCTTGGAGCATGTTGGAAAGCGCACCCCACGTTACCTGGCCTTCACTTTCTTTTCCCTCTCCTTTTCCTTTGCCGCGAGGTTCTGTAGCGTAACTTCCAGAGTCGGTTGCCATTCTTGCTCCTCCGCTATTAACTTTTCCAGGTCTTCGGGGCTTGGCCACAATTTCACTGGATCGACACCAGAAATAGAACCATATCGCCCGAATAGCTTACGGTCAAACTTGTCTGTCTTTTGCCAGTCAGGTGTATCTTCTTTTTCTTTATCAGGAATGTAGGGATCCTTGATATTCAGTCTTAAAGGTTTGGGGTTGTAGGTAGCTATCTGGAACAAACTTCCGCATCTGGAAACGATCGGTAAAACTGGTCTTTGAAGAGAAATGGTTTTTACAATACCAAATAACACAGCTGTCCTTCTCCCAAGACTGGAAGCCGCCATTGTTGCATGTGTCCCAGTGGGCGTCGCCAATCAAAGGACCCTCCTGACTGGCTTAGTCGTCCGACAATCTGCCTGACTGCTTCAAGTCATTGAAATGGGAAGGTAGGAATAACGAAGCGTTGTATGTGTGGGTGGTCACAACAATATAATTGGCACTAATCTCTAAAATAGGACTTATTTTATTGGTCCTTAATCCACCATTAATTGCTAAACGCAGGAAAGGAGTTTTTATGCCGTATTTAAAAAAAATATTGCCAGTCACTATTTTTGTAGTTAAAGTATGGAAAATCTGGGTTAATTTGCGGATCTTCCGCGTAGTTTTGAACTGAAGTGGCGTCACATTTTATATTCACCTTATTCACTTTGCTGTTTTTTTTATTCTTTTAATAATACTAAAGGGTGTACAATTAATTGTACACTACGCTGTGCTCATGTTTCCCACCAAAGATTTCACCTTTTTAGCATCTTTTTGGTATTTATGTATTTTCCATCGCTGATATTTTTTTTTCTCCTCACATCGAAAAGTAATAATCACACGTTTTTTGGTTGAACTCTTCGTATATAGATGTTGCCAAATTCACAAACTGTTCCTACGACCGCTTCAATGCATGATATATCGTCATTTTTTCCGTACTTATTACATAGTCATTAATTACATTTCAGAAGCAGATTTCTCACATGTGTTTAATGGCATTCAAATAAAAATAATGTTCTGCACAGCGGATTTTCATATTCTCCAGCTCAACGGAGGCAAACACACGGAATAGCCTAATGTGGTACTTAAGAACCAAACGTCGTATGCGGTTCCTCTGTGGCGTGCACTTTTTGTTCTTTATGCTAATAACTGCGTCCACTGAATCTGTCCTGATATGTGCACGTTAGTGCTCCTTTGCACAATGAGCAGTTTTTTGTCCGCTTTTAAAAATACCAGAGTGGTAAACATCAACGGACGGGGATCTCATGCAATTGATAGGAGAATTTGTGGCGCCTTTCGGGGAATTAACTACTGGGAAATAACTTATAAAAGGGACTCTTTGTTTCTTCTTTTTAGCAGACAACCCCTAGTCTCTTCTTTCATTTTTCTCCCCTTTTTCAGTAGGGAGTGATTGAACAAATGAGGCATACATTAGTGTGCCACTTAGTGAGACAGATGTCACCAGTTTTGTATGGCGGAGCTAGTGAAGCTACTTGGCGCCATTAAAGATGTAGGGTTCCCATGGCGGGGGAGGGGAAAAGGTGGGGGGTAGGGATGGGGGTGGGCATGACAGAGGCTTAATTTGGCTTAGATGCAGTTTGGTGCCAAGTTAAGAGCTTTAGGGATCAAATCAACATCATTCACTGGTAAGGTGGCTTGTTAGCAGTTAAGTGATAAGAGGCATCAAGCAGGAAGATACTCTTAGTACGTAAGAGGAACGCAAACACAGTTTAAATAAAACAGAGGTTGGAAGAACAACACAGATATCAGTCAGACCATTGTCAAATATTTCACACTTGTCAGATATTTCACTCTGGGTCAAAAAAGACTCTTATGCGCAAAAGATATTTCATCTGGAAAAAGTTTTCTGAACCATTATAATTTCCAGGGGTGTGAAGTCATCTCTCCTTTTTTCTCTCAACTGAATTTGTTTTGGGATGTTGACGGTGAGCCCTGTACAAATTTTCTTGTTTTTATGCTACCCATTTTTCTGAAAGGGAAATTTGGTGTCTGGGATGGGTGCTTCTACATTTTTGGCTTAAGGGTGGGCAGTCAGGTTCAGGTAAGGGACCACTGTAGTGATGTGTATCCATAGTGCCATTTGAGGTCAGAGTGTGAACTCTGTTAGCTGCTGACTGCCAGCTTACAGCAGGTAAATGTATACAGAGTACTCTGTGGTAGGTGAGGCAGGTGGGTGTGCTTCCACAGTGGACTGATCATAAAACCTTCAGACCTGCGGTTTCACAAGCTCAGACGACAACACCCTGCTTCAGCCCCGTGCATTCCACCGGGCAGCTTGCTTGCCTGTACGAGATCACTGAGCATGTTGCTTCTCCAAGATGTCAGTAGAAACCCCCCCCCAGTCCCAACACGCATATTCACACCTGCTTTCACTATTGTGTCAGCGCCAATCCCTGGAAGTTTGCCTTTCCGAGTGACTGAAGAGACTGAACCATGGGTAGATCAGGGGCTGATCCTCATGCTTAATTAGAAAATCATCCATTTGGCCTGTAATTAAATACAGTGATATACATTTTCGCCATATTCATGCACAAGACTGTGGTTTTCGGTTGTGGATGTGTTTAGACAATAGCAATAAGAGAGATTCTTAAGACTGAAGTGGTGGAAACAACTTAGTGCACAATAAAAGTTTCACATTCAGTGGGGAAATTAGTTTCAAATCAAATGAATATACTAGAGTCCTGTTTGAAGTGCAAGGAAGGCTGGGGGGGAGGGTTGGCTGATGCCTCAGGGAATTCATTCCTGTTTATCAGGGAAGGCCTATAGGATAAACAGGAAGCTTTTTTCCCCTCCAGTCGAAGTGGGTCAGCTACCTGAAATCCACTCCATTCATTCACCTCTGTACAGACATCGCAAAGAAACCTGATCGACAGTGAATGTGAATTCCACCATTCAGGAGTTTTCATTTCGCAGTTTTTTTTTTTTTTTTAGAAATGAGGGATCTTCATCCTTAATGAACGTACTGGGGTGTAAAAAGTGGGGTAGGTTTAAAAATAGCAATAAACACAAGTGAGCAACAAACACATTTAGCCCACTGTACTACATGGGAGGATTCACAGAGGGAAACTAAAGTTGTTGATTGAAAAAATGTTTGAGAGGCTATTTGGAGGCTGGAAAGTATTATCTAATGAACGGTGTTTAATATTGGCGACTCCCGTTGACAGCTGAGCGACTTAGGGCTCGGAGCTGTGCCGACCCCCATGCGCATCGTGACTGTGAGAAAGCCCAGACGTTGTCCAGACAGCTGCCTGGCATTCCCTGGGCGCCCGCTATGCCAGACGATCCCCACACATAATGCCAAGCTCGGGGGGGTGA
>JAODKC010000048.1:2755870-2778468 GCA_026777985.1 Mormyrops attenuatus | reverse complement strand
CCAACACACAGACCTTGAGAATGGATCAGCGTAAAGTTCAGCTGGGGACAGGTGGGGATAAAAAAGGCACATTTGGGCAGGTGGCACAAAGCTGGCACAGTTGCTATCCCCAAACCGCGCCAGCGCCATCTGTCATCGGAGCGAACATCTGCAGCCCAAGGTGCCCTTGTCACCCAGCGTTAGAGTAACGAGTCTGGCGTGTCCATTAGCCGGACGCCGGACGCCACGCGGAACCAGAGAGACCAAGAGCGGCTGTGCGTGTTGAAATAATGCTACCGCTTTGGAGAAACGACGGCTGAGCCGGCCTCGCGAGGTACACGGCAATTCTTATTCATGACACACAGGCGTTCCACGCAGGCCCGCTCCTGATGTGCTACCTGCTGTCCTCCTCTTTCTCTCTCTGCTGTATTCTTGTCCTCTACACCTGGCTTTCTTGATAGCTTCTCCAGTGCTCCTCCTTGTTTCCACTCTGTGTTGAAGATTGGCATCTCTTGAGCTTTTGTTTTGTATTTTTTAATCTAGAAAAAACAGCAGATGGCACCTCATCTCTTACAATCTTTTAAAAACGTAATCTCTATTTTTCCAATTTCACATGTTAGTTTTTCCGTTTTTATCTTAGCAAAATTCTGAGGAATCCTTAAAATAAGTTAAATGCATGAATAAACGTATAATAGTTAAAGATGAGCTATGTGTTGTGTAGTCATATTTTTTGCTTGTCTACTGATAAAGGGTGTCGGGTTGCAGTTTCAAGAGTGTGCCACAGGGGGCGCTTATGCTGTCATTTTGGAGAGCAGCATCTGTAATAGCCCAGCTTAATGTTTCATGAGATCAGGATCTGGAAGTGCTTATGCAGAAGCCCTCGGCCCAGCTGATTGTGAATCACATCTAGATTGTAAGATGACACCTTTCACCTCGTAGACCCTCACCAAGCTGATGTGTAGTTTGCTAGTTTTACACGAATTGGATTAGGACCAGAATAATTCGACTGTATCTTAAATAAGGAGTCAGATGTATTACCTGCCAAGCTGGACCTGTAGGCATTTAAAAGTAGGAGTGTGTTTTATACAGTGGTCTGTTGTTATTGGCTTCTATCACAGGTCGTTGTCCGTTTTTTTCGTTTCCCTTATGATTTTGCTCCATTTTGATGACAATAACAGAAGAGAAGCTCTTCCTCTGTAATGTATTTCTTTACCTGTGGCTCTTTCAGCAGAGGTTCTCTACCTAGATGGGCTCTGGCTCTTTCAGCAGAGGTTCTCTACCTAGATGGGCTCTGGCTCTTTCCACGTATTTTCAGAGGTTTCCAAGTTTGCAGGTTATCTGATCAGAATTCCAGCACCTCTGCTGACTTATATGCTCATAATAAAAGAAAACTTCTTTTCAGTGTACCTTATTTCCCTTCTGACTAATCTTTTAAAAATGTATATGTCACACTATGGTTTAATCACGAATAACTAAACAGAGACTGCTGTATGTAATTAATATATCCACGCAGATTCTACAAGAATTACTATATGCAGCACTACCTTGAAAGATCCCACAGACTGATCTGCTTCTCTCACACACCTGCCCAGTAATACTCCCCAGTAATACTTTTTAAATCCAGTCAATTGTTTCTGGAAAACAAAACCTGGCAGACGGTTCGCCATTTACCCAAAAAATACAAAGAACAAAACAGGTACGGGGAAAGGAGAAATCTGCTTTGTGCCGGCATGGCGGCATCATCCATCCTCTTGTAATTAGTCACAGAGTTTGTTTATTTTCTCCTCATTTAAAGCTCACCTTTGTCCTAATGAGCTCATTAGTGAAGGACCCCTGCAGTTGCTGGCCAAAGTTGACAGGTTGAGGAATGCAGGTATCGGCAGTGAAACAAAACCATGTGGTAACACCAGAAATTAAGCCTGCTTGCACATACACCCAGGCTGTCTGTTCAAGAAAAATGTTACATTAACTCTGTGTGCCATTTTTTTCCCCCCGAATATTCGAGTATAGATGTGATATGCACGACTTGAAGTGCATGAGTAAATTGAAAACAAAAAAAGCAAAAGTTTCCCCTTTCTGTAATATTTATGGGAAGGTGCATACATATGGTTTGCATGAATTTAAATAAAAATCTGATTTGTTTGCCTCTGACTTTCTCAGCTGCGGCTTATTTTATACACATGTGCATGTATGTGAGCTGAGGTGTTGCGGGGCGTGTAAGGTGAGAAACGTAGCGCTTGTGTGTGTACTAATATGAGCGCCTGATGCTATAAATCCCTCATTAATGTCCACTGGCAGACGCTCCCCCCAGCTTTTTCCCTTCGCCTTCCCCTCTCGTGGCCAGGTAGGGTGGTCATACCGGCCAGGAAGGGAGAGAGGGGCACATGCGTGGTGATTGGGGGAGAGAGAACAGGAGAGTGCTGGCAGAGAAGCGATTGGGGAAAGTAGAAGCGGGGGAGGATGGGAAGGGGGGTCACAACTCAAAACAGATGGCAATGCTGGCGCCCGGCTCGCTTCAAAATCTGTTCAGAGCCGATTTCCACATGTATGAAAGGAAGCCAAACCTCACCTCGTGCCAAAATCTCAGGTTTAACCCCTTTGGAACCCCCCAGAAAACCCGGTCTTTCTTGCCCTCCACAATAAGGGGATGTCTCAGCACGGAGGGGGTACGAAACAACAAAACGTGGCCCAATACCCGCTCCTCTCACACCGCATCCTTGTGTGCATACAGACGCTCGTTTGTCCCGCAAAATAGAAGAGGGCCTCTACTGGGGGACTTAATCTACACGCGACGAGTGCGGGATGGGGCGTGCAGACGGGCAGCCAAGTCAGCCCACAGCAACTCGCTACCGATCGTCCGATACAGCTGGACAGGTAGACGGAGTTTGACGTGCGCAGAACAATTATCCTTAACTCGCCTAATTGCAATTAAATCTGCAACGTCCATCTGGGTCTGCAAAAACAAAAAGGTACGCAAATGGAAGCTGTATTCATGATGCTCAAAGGCAATGGATGCAGACAAAAGATGCCTGGCCCAGATCAGCCTAGAGGAAGCCTGGGAATTAAGTCTTGTGAAGAAGCAAACCAGGTGGCTGGTTTCAAGTGTGGAGGTTAGATGGGGCAGCTGGTATTTAAGGAGCCTGGCTTATCTGACACACTAAGCAAGGCCGTATTAATTGTGCATATTTAATATCTAGCTTAGAAATCATACATTGTACTATTCATGGCTGATCATTCTTTATGTAAATCCAAGTCAATATGTCAATTAAATTGCTATTATGATTGGTTTATTCCGATAATAGATTTTTTGTAATATTAAAAAGTATCTATTTTAAGAAATTAGTATGGTTTATACTAAATAAATAATATTTCCCAGCTCCTTAGTATTTGTTAGTCAAAACGTGTAATGTACAGCAGGCACCACCAGAGGTCGCTAGACTCCTCATTTCTCTGTGGCTGCTTTGTCCTCTGGATTGAATTTGAAAAGCCGTCACAGTCACAGTGGTACCTGACCCCAGCCTGCAGCACTGGCCACTTGCGTGGTAGCACATTGGAACTAGGAGCAGACACCTGTCAAAGGTTACTGGCACTGGAGCATTTGAGCCATTAACAAATGTTTGTAAATGGAATTAGCTACCCTCTCTCCCTCTCTTTGCAGTTCTGGTGCCACAAATTGTTTCCAGGCTTTCACACATAGTGACACAGTGTTTGGGGGCTGTGCGGATCTGAAATAATCACAAACAAACCCAAATTATATGCCTTTCTCAGTATTGGGGCAGCCTGCTTTAAAAAATGGAAGGTTGTAGGAAAACCTTTTTTAGAAACAGGAATGTCTAAGCCTGAGGCAGGTCAGCTGTTAATGGAGTGCTGCTGACTGTGTTACCTAATGTTTTGAAGGCCTGGTTTCTTAGTCTGACAGGTAATATTTTAAAAAATGATGTCTAAGGTTAATATTGTTAGCTGTGAACATCCTCATAAGGATGTGCTGAGATGCATACATATGTCGTTTTTAGTCTGGATGAAATAGCAGTGTGTATCAGTTGTGGACCTCACAGGGATAGCTGGTAGGTGGATCACTGTGTGAGTTTGAAACCCCAGGGCTTCTGTTTGAAGTCCCAGGTGGGGCTCAGCTTTAGTTCCCTTGTGAATTGGTGGAGTCAGATGTGCAGCTGTATAAACGTATAAAAACTGTGTGCTGTTATTGGATAAAATCATTGGCCAAGCAATGAATGTAGTTTATAAAAGAAAACGTAGGTGAAACAAAGCCTATACAAGTTCAGCAGAGATGCTGGCTTCGTTCTGGATTGACCATTGGAGGTTTTCAGGGTGGCACTGAAGCGAGGGGGATGCAGAGGAGTGGAAAAAGCTGCTGGGTGTAATTGTGTTACAGACTGGCAAAGGCAGCATGCAAGGAGATCTGGGTGCCTTTTGAGTCCGGGCATTTCGGACGAAGCTGGCATGGTGGCTGGTGACACACACCCAAGCTCACACACACACAGCCCAACAATGGTCCGCTTTATGAGGTGCCCACCAATACCATGGCAACCCCCCTGTTCCCGGCAAGACGAGACTGGTGGTGTGCCAAAAAAATGCCATGCTCCCCCCACCCCCAAACCACGTTGCCCAGAAACCTTTGAAACTTAATAAGTGAAACCAATGGGACTGAGAAAATGGGGTTGGCGAGTGTGTGGCAGAGTAAGACGGACAAAACTGCGGGGGGGGACCCTTGAACCTCTCTGGGGGAGAAGAGTTGGTCCGCTGTAGAACCAGCTCGGCCCGACGGGCCGCAGTGGCGCTGCACCCCTGCAGATATCGAGCTGATTCCTGTGAGGTGAGGCTCATGGGTCATTGATGAAGTCGACACAGGATGGGCTGGCCGGAGATGCACAGACTGTTATGTAGACTTCAGACCCCTCAGGTAGCGTTGCCCGGCCCCGCCCCGTTACAGCGCCATCACCTCTGGTAGATGTGCTTTAGAAGGCGGATTGACGCAAACCCTTTTTAATCGATGTGGGTCCTGTTTGGAACTGCCACAAATTCTGATTCTCTGTGTGTGTATGTTGGAGGTCAGCACTGGAGAACAGTACGAAGGCGGAGCTTTGGGGGTCCTTTCAGAGGTGTACAGGGAACGAAAAAGGATGATGGTTGAAGTTCCAGAGGCTGGCCGTTTTTGGGATGGGCTGGCGTGGGAGCTTCACATTAGGGCAACCGGAGCATGGGTGGGGGTGGCGATGGTGGTCTGGGGTTTCCGTGGTGATTTCCATATTGCCTCAGGGTCATCTGGGCATGGTGCCCACTCCTGGCACATATAGAACCCACTCAGGCAGGGCCAGATTAAAGGCAGAGCCTGGGGAGGGGGTTGGGGTGTGAGATGTACAAAAGGATCTCATCTAGATGCTCTTTGAAAATGTCCCCCTCCCAAATTAAGAATGTGTGCAGAATGTAACTCCTGAAACGATTGTAACTGGCGGGTGGTGATTACCTCTCAGCCCATGCCCTAGAGCTCTCGCACACCGTATTCTCACTCCCTAAAACCCCACACGTTTGCCCTCCTCCCCTTACACTGACACATCTATGCACAAAGGCACCTCTTCACTTTTTCTCCGTGACTCCGCTCGATGCCAGTCAAGCTAAGTGGCCTAGAGCCGGGCTGGGAAGAGGGTCTGACGTTTGAGAGAGGCATGCTTGGACCAGACCGCATGTCACCGCACTCTTCACGAGGCACAAAGAGGTGGCGTGGGCATGGGGCTGGGGACAGCGTGTGGCTGGGCGTCCCAGGGGAAGCTGGTAGAGCTTAACACTTTCCCACTTTTCTGTCAGGCCCTAGCTCGGATATTCCATCTGATTCCCTGTAACTTTTTTGGCCATTTTGTGCCACCCCCCTCCACAAACCCCCCCATCTGTATATTTTACTGTCGAAAGGCTGATGTATAAACATGTGTGGATACATGTTCGCCATGTGTGTCTTTTCAAGTGCCCGTATGAGTGTGTTCTGCGTACTGGCCGACACCTTTGGTGTGATAAACGTAAGCTACCTGTGAGGAAATAGACTAGCAGGCTGATTGCAGCCCCGGTACGGCCGTGTATCTAGGTGTCCCTTTGCTGAGGTTCACATCCTGATATCACTGATCCAGTAATAATGGTCCTTCATAGATCCTGTACAATGGGACAGCAGCAGATGTCCAAATAGGGCTGAATATTAGTAAAACAAGCTGAGGATGACACAGCCAGTATGGTTCCCTTTGTATCCATCCATGATACTGTCAAATACTTCAAAACTTAAAACGGACTTGCTAGAAAAAAACAAAGAACAGAATCACTATGACTAAAAGAGAGCAGATACACACACACACATTCACACACACACAGGCACACAGCGTGTCCTGCTTCAGCTGGCAGTGTGGCAGGGGTCCGTCTGTGAGGGCTGAGGGGTACATATGGTGAAGCCTGGGCACAGCTGGTTGAAGAGGGGTTGGCGCCGGCCTTCTTTTCATGTTGCCCTGTTCTCCCCAGCACAGACATACTGGCCCTGTGTGCGGGTGTTTGTCTGTGTGTGTGTGTGTGTGTGTGTGTGTGTGTGTGTGTGTATGTATGTATGCATGTATGTATGCATGTATATTCCCTGTGCATGCGTCCACATGCCCTTTGCTTGGGTATATACAGTCTCATTGTGTTGTGTTCACAAGGGGAGTAGGTTTTGGCGTCCGATGGCAGCCCTAGGACTCAGGTGCCAGCTGCACTGGACCATCTCTGCCAGGTTGCTGTGGATGGCAGCGACAAACCCGCACCTCTTCGCTCTTCTCTCTCCATTTAACTCATCCGCCCCCATAGACCCCATGGTGCAGCACTGAAGATCCCGTCCGACCACAGTACATTACATGGAAACTGCACCCTGCTCAGGGATCTTTGACGCGTCGTCAGCCGTTCCATAGCCACCCACTTTCGGCCCTGTGACCGGCAGGGTCCTCCACAAGACCAGAAAGGTTTTGCTTACACCTGGCTCCAGGGCCCTGGGAGGAGCTGGCGTGTGCTTCTGAAGATGGGAAGACCCTTGTAGACCCATGATCTGAACTCTCCGACTCCATGTCCCCCATTTTTCAGTTTTGGGCTGGTCTTATCCTAACACAAACTGCTTAAACTGTACTTAATGACACCCCCATCCACCAGCGCATGCACATTAAGACTCCTTCTTCAAAGATCACATCTTGCATCTAGAAAACAGATAAACCCCTGAGCCCTGTCAGACTTCCTGAGGGCCAGTTTGTGGTGTCCAGTGCCAAACCACGCTGACTTCTTGCTGTTCTTCAGATCAACCCCACAGCACATACACTTCAAATCATACACTTTGTATGCTGGCCTACCCATAATCCCTCAGTCCAGGAAGTGTTGATCCCCCAGGCTCTGTCCAGGCTTTCTTGTGAATGCTTCTGCCCCCACCGCCCCCCAGTTAATCTCTGCGTTACTGTGCAGATGTCCAAAGTCGTCTTGCCATGTGGTGGCACTGAAAGTACCTGCAAGGGAGTGTGTGTGTGTGTGTGTGTGTGTGTGTGTGTGTGTGTGTGTGTGTGTCACTCAGCACGTTTACATGCACACTAAGAAATTGAATTATTGTGTTAGTCAGCCTAAAACTGGACTTTTAAAGTCCATGTAAACATGTTAGTCCGACTGAAATCGAACTAAATCGAATTTCTCAAGGTCGGACTAAGACACCCAGACAATGCGACTGGGAGTCGATTTACTCCTGCATGTATATGTTCAATTAGACTCAAACTGGCCTAGGTGCTCTGCGTTACTGGTACCGGTGCCAAATGACGTCGCAGTGGGAGGCGGGGTATTTTGGACTGAATTTGAAAAATGGCTATAATAGGACTGGACGACGTGTGATATTAATACGAATGTCATCAATATACCAATCACATGTAATGCACATCCAATTCTTACATCGCTAGTGAACTAGATTAGGATCAGGCTTTTTCTTACCTTTGGTACGGATTTCTTACGAATTTGGTACGGATATTATAGCGCAAGGAAAAAAACTAGCAAGTTTTGCAATTTTGATGGTTATTCCTTTTCAAGATTATCTAGTATATGTTTAAAAATCAGTTTAAAGTTTACCTCTGCTGCTTTTGCATGAGTGCTGCCTGCATTCTCCGAGACCATCATTTTCACCCTTGCTGTTTAAATTACTCCTAGATGGGTTCATGAGAAATTTATGTTGAACTCCTTTTTTTGTTTCATAAATACCCCAGTATTTATTACAGCAAAATTACATTGCAGTGTTTGAATATTTTCCAATATCGTGCTGTCATAGTATATTATACAAAATACTTTATTTCTTGTTATGCTGTCCTGATCTTGCTGTATCTGTTCTTCCAACCAGATCGCAATTAAAGTTTGTGTCTCTTCATTTGTCCACGCACCGTTATTATTAATTAAATTATTTTTCTTTACATCTGTGACATAAAAGGTCAACTGGAAAAGCCCAATACTAACAGCAATGAGAATTGGGGAATACAAGGGGAGAAGTGGGCAAGGGGAAAAACAAGTGATGATGGATGGATGGATGGATGGGGGGGGTGACAGTGGATCAGAGTAAGACAGCCTCCAGTGTGTTTTGTTTGTGCTCTTTTAAGAAGCGCCAGGGAAACAGATTAGAGGTCCTCATCTGTCCCGTGGGAGGACAGTCCTGCTGCCTCCTCCACAGCTGTTCCTGTAGAC
This sequence comes from Mormyrops attenuatus, assembly GCA_026777985.1. NCBI lineage: Eukaryota > Metazoa > Chordata > Actinopteri > Osteoglossiformes > Mormyridae > Mormyrops > Mormyrops attenuatus. The sequence continues at coordinate 2,769,771 of JAODKC010000048.1, read as the reverse complement.
CAGTGTTTCCCAATCCAGTCCTCGGGGTCCCACAGACAGTCCACATTTTCACTCCCTCCCAGCACCCGGAGCTGGCAGGACCCTGATCTGGGAGGGAGCAAAAATGTGGACTGTCTGGCAGGGAGCTCGGAGGTAGCAAAAACATGGACCAACTGTGGGTCCCCGGGGACCGGATTGGGAAACACTGTTGTAGACTCCAAACTCTGCCCAGGATTAACTAACTACGGATACAGCCTCACACTTATTTACCAAGTCAGAGTTCACACTAGGACTGCATTCCTTTCATTTGTCTGTACTTAGAAAGTCTGTGTTCTTTTAATTTAGGCTATTATTTTACTTGTTGTGCTGTTTGGGTTAAATGACCGAAAGGTGGATTGGTGGTATATTTTATAAAATCTTAACACCAGGGCCAAAATGCACCCTGACTTTACTTACTTCACAGCCCCTCGTACATTTTCCAGGTTGTTGTTTTGCTGGTTGCTGACCATGTTTTGAGCTGAGAGTGACGAATGCTGTCGTTCCAGGAACATGGACATTTTCACCTCCCCCCACAAAACCACGCTCTGTGATCCATTCGGAGCCATCCCCTATGCTCACCGTTACTCTAGATGAGGTGGGGGCATGCAAACGTGTACCCACACCGGTCGCTGTTGCTAGTTATCATTGCTGAAAGCCCCATCATGGTAGCAGGAGATAAGCTTCTTGCTCATTGCTTGACCCCTAACAAACAATCCTCCCCCCCCTCCGGCTCCCTGGGCCCTGTGCAGGAACGTGATAAACTGGGGGGAACCTTGGACTGTGATGGCTTTCAAACACGGAGGGACCAGCTCTCCACCTGGATGAATGCCTTGCCACAAGCTAATTGCAGATTTATCTTGCAGAACTCTCTTTTACAGCTTGATGTACAGTGGTGGTTCCACTAACTGATGCTGGATGCATTCAGATGTGATTTCATGTGATTGAATTTATTATTCAGCACCTGTTCTATACTCCCTCACTACCATGTCTGTAGTGACAAACCTGTGCATGCCTCTGCACCAGCTCTGTGTACATGAGACCTAAAGGGGATTGAAAGTCATACTTTTTATCTCAAAGGACTGACCACAGGCTGATTTTGATCTAAAGTCCCTGTAGGACATGGGTTATCTTCCCATCTAGGATTCATTTTTTACTTTGTAAGTGCTTCATTTACTCACTCTCTGCATTAGTTCTGGAATATTATCTTTGCACTAGATAGAGCTGACCAATTGTTTTATCATCAGCATCTAAGACAGATACTCTATGCCAGAAATGATGGGTCGATGCTTTTTGAAACTCTGAAAGGGCTGAGTATAGTTACCAGGCACCTTTTGTATAGTTGGCTTTGCGTTTGTGTATCCATTTTATTTTTTACAGTGGATCTCAGGCTGATTTTTGATTGTTTTCACTGTGTTATTTTTGAACTGTTGACAAAGGTGTGCAGCCAAGGTCATTACAATATAATTCAGAGAGGCTGCCTGGTCTTTGAAGGTTTTGAATACATAATTTGTTTTCACGTTAAAAAGAAGTCTGTAGTGTTAGAAAAATAAATAGGATGAATGCTGAAAGGTATAACAAGATTTTATTTGAACTTTAAGTTCTTTTGATTTTTTTAAATGGTACTTTCACGTTTCAAATTTTCCAGTAATACTACAGAGGATTTGTAGGTACTTCCAGAATAGTCACACAATGTATTCTGGATAGGGTGTACCATGCCAGATTGCAATGCTAGTTTGTCCTTGTCATATCTTAGCAACTACACCTATTCCAACGCCCAGGTTATTCTTCATGCTTGGCCGTCAAAACAGTAGAGTTTTATAATTGCTGGCTTTTGTGTGGGAGTTTCAAGGTTTTAAAAAGTATACTAAGTACATCACTATGGTTATTAAACAAAATATACAGAGACTGGGTCCTTGTAAAAATATTCTTGCTTTTTTACGTTTTTATGTGAATGTGTATGACAGCCTTCTCCTAAACATACTACATTTGTGCTACCTTCAACTTTCATTGGCCCAATGCACACAAAAGAGTTCGTTGTCGCTAACGTTGAAAAGAATTTAAGTGCCTTAGTTGTGTTTTTATACTGATCTTTAGCTTTCGCTTGATGATTTACAAAGACGATTGGAATCCAAGAAAGACTGGTATTTTTGATCACGGAAGAGGAGAGCGTAGTGACCACGGATGCACAGCGATTTCTCCGTCTGTCTCTGCAACTCAAAGTCATTGAATTCTTGGCTGTGCCTTTTATTCGCGTTGTTTTTTTTCCTTATGAGTTTTGCGGATACAGAAAAACACGAGAATATGAGAATGAAGGTCTCTGCTCGTAATTAATTATCCGGTAGAGGGAACTTGTCAAGTGGACAGAAGGTTAAAGAACCGTACACAGCTGAAAGTAGACATAATTGCTAAACACCGTTAATACTGCGTTTTAAATATTACTTGTTATAGGATTTTAACAAACATTCATCTATTAATATGAATGATATGAAGGTCAGAGCGCAATGTAGCTGAGCCGAATCTGTAAATGCACGAATATTTTGTTGGCTTGCGGCGCATTACGATTTTATGGAACTTTCTCCATGGCAATCAGCAAGAAAAAATGACGTCTCAGCACAAAACTACACAGAATTATACTGTTTAACAAATAAACTAGTACACATAAACAAAAACCGGTTTCCATGCAATGGGTGTGATCTTGCAGAAGAGACGATTTTACTTTTAGGTCTTCCAAAAGTACTATTGCAATTGTAATTTAAAGGTGTGCTAGAATGTAATATGTCCAGCTCTAATATGAGCCACTTGCATTGTCTTGTACATTGTATCGTGCAAAATGTATAGAGCTGTCAATACTTAATTCCGCGTTAACCCAAGGAACAGAAATTTGGGGAAAACCCTTGGTGGTCGGTTTGGATCTGAGATATGTTTTCGCTGTCATATGTCATTTTTTCGGTGTAGTTGCTTGTTTATTTAATTAAAAATGAATCAATGCTATATGAAAGCATTCAAAAGACCTGACACGTAGCTCAAACTTTATTTGTGTATTTGTATAATGTCTGTGTGTTATATATATGTATATTTAATAAGGAAGTAGTCTAAAATAATTACACCACGGACGTGTTTCAAATGTGTTACAGCCCTATATACAGCGTGACTTTTGGCGAGGTTCGCACACAAGGGTTTTGGCTAAAACTTATTGTTCCGCGCTGTGGTTTTTATAAAAGACTGGCTCAGCTAAACAGCTCAGGCCTTAAAGGCCTAATACCCTTTTTCGATTGTCTGAATCTCCAAATGCATCAGTATTTTTAACATCTCGTTAGCATTACAAGCAAAAGAACTAGAAAATATTTATAGAATTATAATATTTTATCATCCCAATACAATTACTTTACAACCACGTTGCAGTGATCCTTTAATTTAATTAAGTAAAGAGTCATTGAATGTCACACTAAGCATTTGTTCTGTTGCAAAGTACAATTAAAATATTTTGTCGCTGATCAACCTATTTTAAGCTTCAGACGTTCTACCGTAGCCGATCGCGGTCCGAATAAACATAATGTAATATACTGAAGCGCATATGAAATACTTTGGCATGATGGAGACTTAGAATAAACGAGAGTTCTTAAGAAACAGTCACACTTCTATGTATGCTGAACCTCGATCCCTTTCTCTCACTGTGCACTGGTGATAAGTTTTCTTTTAAATGTGCCATCATTTCTTTATTTTGTTCTTCGTCCTCATTTTTGCTTCAATAAATGGAACAGAATTGCAGGTAAAATCAGAATAGATTTTCTTCCACTTATGGAATCGAATAAAGACAGTTGAATTAGCACATTTAATTTATTCGTTTAAAAGCTAGGAACATTAACAGACCCAAAACAGTTTTGGTTACTCGGTTTTACTTATGCATCCGTTTTATTAGGTTTTTAGAAAAAAATAACACAAATGACGTTATAATGAAATTTAGGGCCACATATTTCATCCAACGTTGCATGTATTAATATCTACAATCCAGTTATTTACAGGCACATTTATACATCAGTTTATTAATGTTAAGGAGATGTGATTTCAAATTCTTAACGTATAATGCTTCAGATTTATTAAAATGGCCGTGAATATTTTAAGTTGAAATATATTCAGAGTTTGACGCTTTGAAAAGACTAGGAATCTGAGTAAGGTAATCAAGTGGTTATTTGTATACCTGTAGGAGAGATGAATACATGTCTACAGGAAGCAGGTTGTTGTGTATTTATACATTTTCTTCTTATTTTCTGATCTTAAAAAATAATCTAGAGCAAATGGTCTTGCGCTTATTCACTAAAGTACAAACAGTTGGCCTATGCTTGTGAGATAAAGTGCTTAGCATTTAAATCCAGTCTTTTTAGTTAGCAATTTTCAACCATTTTGTGAGAGTCTTTTGTTGAATGTTACCAGTGCTATATACGCAACCTACGGCGTACGTTAGCTAGAATGTAAGAATTTAAAGTCCCAGTACTTTGGGAAATTATATAGTTTAAATTTAAAACTTTGTCAAAATTTCGGAACCACCCTTAACGCTTTATCGTCAAGTGACTCACTGGAACAGGGAGAAACCTCGATTCCAGGAGGAATTGGACCACAGAGCTTTTAAACAGAAAAAAACTATTGGATTTGCTGTTAATTAAAAGCAGGAAATTTAGCGTAATTAGTTGTTGAGCTCTGAATTTTTATTGGAGCAAGTGATTTGTTTCGAAATTGAATTCAGGATTTTAAAGTGAAAAGTTCCTCATTTATTGCTAGGGTGTTGAAGTTTCATTTTGAGTCGACATTGTTCAACGAGGCATACAGTCGTATTTTAGGTAAAAGAAAAAAAAAAGCTTTAAACTGGCCTAATCGTCAGAATTATCTGATTAAGTCCAGCACTAGCTGGCGGTACTTCCCGAGATATATGATTAGAGAAACGAGAGGACACAGCATTAACTGATACTTATTACTGATTTTATTTCATCTTAATAAGCGACTGATTATGTTGCAAACAGTTCTGTAAGTCATTGTTAAGGGTAATAGTATAGGTTATTTTTATAAATCCGTTCAGTATATGAATATTTAAATATTATATTAGTGCGTGCCCCGTACATATACGTGCTAATTGGTTTTCGGGCTGGGTTGACATTAAACTTGAATCTGTAATGAAAACCGAACACCTGTAGAGCCGGTAACTTCGGTTACTTTTAGTCTGTATTAAGAATTTAGTTCAATGACTTGTTATAGTCCCAGCACAATTATATATACGTCAGTATTTTCAGTTAAAAAAACAACAATTTTTGGTTATATATATATTTTTGCTATGAACCAAGTTTATTATATTATAAACATTAAACACCAAATAGCTGCAGTTAAATTATGTATACATATATACATATTGTCATTTTGATTGACATTTAACAAAAGCCTCATAGATACAGTAGATCATTAACATAACCTTGTGTATATTTTATTCTGAAATGTAAGATACTTTAATAGGTGAATAATGATAATAATAATCATCATCAACTTATTACCATTATTTGTTTTACTACTACTATACTACTTTACACATAATATATAATAATATCAAATCTTTACATAAATGACTTTCGCTTGCTCCTTCAAAAGTTGTTACTTGGTATAATGTACCCCTAACACCTGTTAAGACCTGTTAAAGTTGATTGTCATGAGCGGTTTCGTGTTTTAATCTATGGAATAACAACGCATTTGTATTGATATGTTTTATTTTATTGTACTGTTTCATGTTTCTGCCAAAATGATTTGACTTTCCATCTCCAATAAAGTGTTCAGCAGTTGCCAAACTGATGTCGAACGTATGATTCTGCAGGAGATTCTTCGACTGATCAATTGGTTGGTGACTAATAGCGCAGGCGCGTGCTCTTGGGGAACCTTACAGCTAAGCGCGCAGACCCATCGGAAAGCGTCACGTCTGAGAACGATTATATTTAATGAAAGAATCGTTGCATTACGTAATATTATAAAATTCCATATGCCACATTATTCACATTCCTAATTAATTTCACTAATAAAGACCCCTATGTGGACCTTTTAGATACCGCCAAGCTGAACTACAATTCTTTGGCTTGAGATATGCAAATAGAGAAAAACATATTTTGAGATCAGGGCGCGAAAAGTTTTGAATCATTATGTTTTTGACTAATAGATGACATAGCCAGCTACACGCACGAAGATTTTTATTAAAAGTGGTTTATATATTTTAGATCTTGATATGCTTGTAGAATTTTTATACTATATTGTTTGTTTATCTTCAGCTTCCCAACCACCCCCACTTTCCTTCACCCCACCCCCGGCTTCTGCACTGTTGCATCTGAGTATTAATCCCCGCCGTCCATGATTTACCCCGAGCCCGTATTTAATTCCTCTAAAGCCCCAGCTGCCGCCCTGGTCACTCTCTGAACACGACAGACTGTGAACCGCTCTTATTAATAATTCACCCGCTCACTAGTCGCTTTCCTGAGCGCGATAGACCGCTTCGCCACAGTGCGTGTTAGACGACACTTAAAGTCAGACTGTTACCTACACATACACAACTCGTGTATATTTAGCTTATGCATGTGTATTTTCCTCTTTGAAAACTTTAGCGATCTTTGCCTCACTTTTTTCCTCACGGATGTTTGGTTAGCGATGATTTTGGTGCTCGAGATGATGACTGTTACCTCTTTTTTAGTTTAATCTTAGTCCTAAGGAAGAGGAGAAGAGAAAGAAATCCCAATTTTTGACAGACGAGAGGAGAAGGGCTGAAAGTGAGGCGATGATGTACTTTGAAAGTTACAAAAGATCAACAATTAATCTGAGAATATTCGTATACTAATTATTTATTAAATTCGTTAGGTTCACTCAAAACTTTTTAACCACAGTTGCTTACGAAATAAGCGTTTTGCTCGGACTCTGTCGCTCTCCTTCGCAAGACTCCCTGTAGACGGAGAAAACGACGCGTCCAGACACTTCAGTAGGTTTTCTGGAGTTCAGAAACCGCCAGTTTTCGCAATGGAAGCTGTATACGCTTAAGTTTGAATAAAATCATCCTGATTGTAGGAGAGACGGGGCGATTTTGGCTAATCTATCTATCCTACCTTTTCCCGAGGAAGAGCCAAAGCACATTTTTACGAAACTCTAGCTGGTTCACGGTGCGTTTTGTATTAAGTTTTTTTTTTTCTCGCTTCCGGTATCACCGAAGAAACCGAGTCCAACTGACTCTCCTCTTTGAGAAGCTGAACTTTATAAAGAGGAAAATGGGTCTTTGAGACTGGTGGCAAATGTCCCTGCTCCACAATGGTACGTGCATCGTAAATCAATCATTTGCTGTTTTAAATAAGTTTGAAATGTAGCAAAGAAGCCGTTTAATTTTAAGCAAAAGAAGGTTAGAGAAGGTAATGTTGTTCCTGGCAGTTTTAATACATAGTTGGCTGCCAGTGTTCCCCGTTTCTAAGTTTGAGAATCATCATAAAATGAAACATGAAGATCTAAGTTGCAGCAGCTCATCAGCACTATATATTTCGAGTTAAATTCTGTTTTTAACTCTTTACCTTAACGTGTTTTATCTTTACCACTGTATTTGACCGTGAACTTTGTTGTTCTTCTGACACGTCTCCTATGTAGATATCAAAAATGCGTTGTATCGAATACCTGGTAGAAACAATTAGCGCCCCTCCCCATCCAGGTCTCTATGATGAACCATCCGTAACCTTTCTTTGCGAAGTAAAAAGCGAAGTCGAGTTTGGTTACGGTTATTGTCCAGATTTCCACTTCATTACGACTTTTGTAACATTTATTCATTTTGGCGCGTGTGTGCTAATAAACCAAATCAGTATCAAAAAGTGAAGGTATTGCTAATACCATAGCACAAAAATAAAACATAAAAAGAAAAATTTTAATAAGAACATAAAAACCAGGCGGCATGGTTGCAGTTTAATTGCAGCACGCACATATCACACCTTTTTAAACGATTTTGTTTCTTTTAAATATTCTTATCCCTGAGTAAATTCAAAGAGAAATGATTTAGTGGGGGGGAAATGTGCAAAAAGCTTCTGGTGCTGGTTATACAACCGTCTTTATTTGTTTTAGCAGCGTTGAGCAATATATTGGAAATTAATTGCCCGTTCTCATACAATTTGCCAGTTAAACACAAATATTTAAGGCTTATTAACAGACTGGGTTGTCAAATTTGTTGAAACAATGACTCAGCCGAACATACGCGTCAAATGACGACATTTCCCCGGAAAAACGTGAGACGTTTGCGAAGCTACAGGTTCATCGCTGAAGATTCACATTTAATTCATTATGTATTAGATTAAATAGCAATTTAGCTCTTTGTTAAATCACTGTTTATGATCTCTTTCTCTCCATTCAAAATGGGAAATAAATTTTAATGCAACAAAATCTTTTATTCAACGTCATTCAAATTGAAAGAATTTTAACACGTTTTTACGTGTTTTTTTTTTGCCTCTAATGGATATGCGCTCCTTCCAGAGCCGTCTTATGATATCTGCCAGATATCCAAATTAGCTTTGAATGAGATTTCCCAGTCAGACAGGTCACTGAGTACTAATTTGGGAATCTTCTAAAAGGCTGATGCTGTAATCACTGTCCCCTCAGTTAGTTGAGTCGGAGATTGTGCAGCCTCCGGCTTTAGGTCAAAGTTAATCTCTGCAAGGAGCATCAATAATTGTGACATTTTTAATGTGTCACTAATGGGCCTCCTGTACTTCATATAATCATCTTTCCTGCAGTGCTTTGAAAAGCTCTCACATGAATGAGAGCTTTCCTAGCAGTTCCAGAAAAGGTTACCTTCATCAGTGCGGCTGGTAATGTTAGTCAGGTTTGTCTTAAAAGCTGCTTGAATTGCAAAACAGGTGCAGCTCCCTAACTGAGCGGTTCAGTGTGCATTCGGGAGTGGACAAATTATCAAGTGGCCGTCGTTTTGTGTTGTTGGTCGTCATCTGCTTGGCTGCCGGCAGGCTCTCGCCTTACTTCTGCCGTTGTCATTTATATTAATCCAGGCTGAAGGTCCTGTGGAGGCTTCCTAGGTCACTAAAGCCTTAACTGTATGCCCAGGCCCCCCAGGGAAGACTGTCAGGAAAGCTTGAGAAAAAACTACAGTGAACGACAGGCATCTATCATCCCTGTATTATAGCTACAGCTGCACCCCTGCACAAACATTACAATTTTTATTATGCAGTGATATATAATTGTATGTGGTTATTTATTTTGTATATAATCTACACATTTATGGTTTATCCGCATCCTATGCTTGTTGGCGTCTTGAAAGTCTAGCGCTTTATTAACTTTGCTCACTGACTCATTGATGAGAGTGAGAGACTTAAACCTGCCTAGCCTCAGGAAGGCTATTTCATCAAAACACATCTTCTCCTCACCCAGCCATAATTCTGTTCCTGTCCCCGAGGTTCCACATTTCACAGCTTTCAAAACATACTTTTTTTTCTCCATTCCAGCTGTGCTACCGACAGGGTCTGCTGTTTTGTTAATGAAATGTAAAACGTTCTCATTGAAGTACAGAACCTATATGTTCCTTCACAATCCTATGCATTTTTAAGCCATGCCAACCAGCCTGTGTCAATATTTTTAAATGATTCTTTTGACTCGATCTTTATTTATACAGTTTAGTTCATAAAACAGAAAATACAGCATTTGTGAAAATATTTGTATTATTATCATCAAGAAAAAAACAAAAATAGCTAACTAGCTTCAAACAGCATGATTGTGGGCCAGGGAAACACCATCAAAGGGGGAAAGGCTCCTCAGTAATTAGGAGTTATATATCCTCTCCAGCTAGGATGCCAGTATAAAATATCACATTTTCCCAGAATTTTCCCCAAGGTGGATTTGGCTTAGACAAACAGAACGTAAATTTTGCTTCAAAAAATGATTTTTTTTTCCCTTAACTTTTTGCAAACAAGATTTGTTTGTCTTTGATGTCATTCCCATCTTGTACAGGTTGTTTGGCTTGTTGTCTGGCACCAGATTCCCGTGTCCCGAATGGGCAAAAAAGCAAACAAACCAGAGATAGTAATGAAAATCACCATCATAAAATGTCGTGATCACAATGACGATGATAATAATCGTAATGGAAATCACCAGGTACCATGTGGATTGTTGTGTAGCCAGATCAACTGGTTTGGAAGAGGGCATGGGAGAAGCAGGTGCTTGTTTGTGTGTCTGTATCTGGAAGTGTGTCTGCACTGATTCATCCATTGCCATGAAACGTATGCAAATTTATACCCCAAACCACATACATATTTCAGATGTTTTGTTTGTGCAAGAGAAGGAAGAAAGAAGCAAGAAAAACGAAAAACAAGAGAGGCAGATTACAACATCTTTATAGCTGCAAAGGTCCTGCTTTTATTTATGGTTGATTGGATATTTTAACACAGGGATCACAATTACCAGTCAACAAGACACTCTTTGGAAAAATCAGTTTTTAATGGCACTTTAAATATCCACAAAATGTGGCACTTATTCACTCAAGATACTATGGTGGCTTTTGTAAAAAAAAAAGAAAAAGATTTTTCACATTGTAAAAACAAAACTGATTTGATGATTCATTTTTTTACATATTTAGGTCACCAGTAAATCTCCTTTTCCTTGACTTTCCCTCCACTTGTTTCTTAAATGTTAATTAACTGTAGCTTTGAGAATGGCTTTGCTCAAGGCTGACCATATGGGTTAGCTATATATATAATGATGGCATATATTATTAATACTATGTTCCATAAAATCATACGGACTTTAGAATTGGGCTGGGATGTAGGAGAGCCACACGGGATGGTTAGCACCGACATATGCTAATTAAGCCGAAGCGGTCCAACGAATGAAGTGAATCTGAGTCCACCCAGACTTTGTATGTCTAACACTCCAGTCTTCATCCATCTCAGTGTGCACCTTTCTGCCAACTGAGCACTTATCATCCTGGGAAGTAACCGCTGACTCAGTGATATTAACACACCTGTGAATGAGATGGTTCAGTAGGTGAACATGGCTTTGGCCTCAGCCAATATAAGTATCACAATGGCAAGGTGGTGTTAAGTGCAAATGTTTAACAGTTGGATAATATAAGCATTAACTTCTAAATGAATATAAAGATTATTAGACATCAGCCACATGCTATTCAGCTGGGGCAGATTCCCCTTGTGGTGGGGAGATCTGAATAGTGCTTTTTTCCACCACAGTTCTGTGCGGTGTGGTTATCCGTCAGCTGGGACTCATTATGGCATATGTCTGTGTGTGAGCTTGTGTGCGTGCGTGCATGCGTGTGTGTGTTTGTGTGGTGGGAGAGCGAGGCCCTGATTATGTGCGCACTTGACTGTTTGACGGGAAGGCCGACAGACCAGGAGTTCATGCATTTCACTGTGTGCGTAACACACTGCATCATGCTGGTTTTTCAGTAAGCGCAGCCTGGGTCCGTGATTGCACGTTTCTGTGGCGAAAGTTTAAATATGAGGCCGGGATGTCGCAGAATCTGATGGACCTGGAATTTAGGTTCTGTCCCAGCCAAGCCACACGGGTTTGTCCCACTTCAACTGACAGCACAAGAGAAATAGTCTCTGATTTACTCTGGGAGCTCCTGATAGTGCCTCGCTCAGCATACAAATGAACTACCTTCAATGGAGATGAGCCCGGATACCATTTCCCCCTGCGTCAGAGGCCCGGACTCGCATAGTCGCGTGCAGCTGGAATGCTGACTGCTATATGAAAAGTTCACAGGTGGAAATTATGGACAGCAGAGGCTTTTTTTCATTTCTCTTTTTACAGTATGCTTTGTGGTGTGATCCAAGTTCAACAGAAACACTCGGTCTGGAATCTGTGCTGATGCAGAGTAACATGACACGTGCTCACTGTACCCAGTGTTCTAAATTTACAGATACACTCCAAAGTGCACATTTCGGACGTCTGCTGAGTCCTATCTCACCTCCCCAGCCTGCGTGTGTTGGTCATCTTGGTTTGTAAATGCGTATACTTGATGCCCCGTATATGCGGTATTGGTGACGAAACCAGCCCCTATTTTACCCCAGTGCTGGGTGGAACACAAACTTTACACAGGTGGTTATATGAGGGGCAAGTATCAGTGAGAGATGAATGGAGAAAGGAAGGCCTTCTGCCAATGCAAATGACTCTTATGTTGCGTTACAGGCCAGCGAAACTTTTATGGTGAACGAAGATCCCTCCAGAGGCCCCGGACTGCCTGAGTGCTTTGTAGTGTCCGATTCGTACAGGGTATGATCAACCGCTCTATCTCCTACTCCTTCTTATTGTTGCTGTAAAATGTTGTTTTAACCATGTTTGTGACCGATGGCCGTTTTTCATGCTTTCGGTAATTGCGCCCGTAATCATGTCATTCTCAGCTCTACCCCTCAGCTGCAAGCCATTACCCTCATTATTTCCGCACGCACTCGAGAAAGCGCGCAGTCGGCCGCCCGGCCCCCTTTCTCATGGGAAAGAGAATAATAATAACGGTAATATGTGGCATGGAGGCTGGCGTCGAAAGTGAAAACAAATCAGGGCAGCGCAGTGTTTAGGGAACCGTCAGCTAAGCTACTTTTGATTTATATAGATGGAAATAGAAGGAATATATGTGGAGAGAAAATATTTAAAAATGCAATCTGAATGATGGGAGCACAGGCCGATTTCTCTGCCTTTGTTTTCAGTTTTAGTTTTAAGGGCAACTCTATTGTAATGTACTAACTGTCATGAGTATAGAAAAACACTTATAGTCACAGTAGGAGAACTGGAGGGGGAGGAGCCTAAAAGCACGACATTTGACATTGGGAAGAATCAAGGAACGCATGAACATCAAGGAACACATGAACTGGCTGTTTAACTAGCTTTGCTGATGAAATGGCAGGAGAGTGCCTTACTAGTTCCTTGTTTTCCCTGTCTCTCTTGCATCTTGAAGCTGTGTGCGCTCGAGCCACTGACTGGGAGTGACATTGCTGGATGGTGGTAGAGGCAGCGAGACTGTTGATGGTTGTGAGCTAGGAGATGGGATGATGCCTGGGGAGGGTGGGGAGGTAGGCGCGCTGCCTCCCTGTCATTTACATTTAGGGGGTTAAATTTAATGTTTGAGGAGAGTAATGATGACGAGGATACTGTGTCCATTTTTTAGAATTCACTGTGATGTCATAGCCAGAGGTTTGAGTGACCTACGATGCACAATGTTGCAACTTGTCAGGGCTCTATAGTCTGCTTATATGCAATTTTCTATCAGTGCACATGATTAATTAGACTTTTTGAGTGAAAAGATGGTAAAATGCCTGTGAGCTTAGCACCCTCGTCCTGCACATGGCCGTTTAACCAAAGCATCTTATTTGCTAGCTGTGGAGCCAGATGAGGTGGGTATACCGTAGCAACACCATTGTATAATGCTAAACAGTAAATATGTATATTTCAGTGTGTGAAAAGGAAACCGCAAAGTCTGACTCTGACAATTACAGAGGGTTCCCCCATCTGTTTTTAAATGAGGGATTTGCTGAATTAAGCCATTGAAATGTGGGACTCATTTGAGGGCAATGGTAGAAGAGCATTTGGGCGTGCAGAAATCTGGATGCTTGAGTAATAAAGCATTCCCCCTACCCACTGCCCCAAACCGCGTTCTGTAACCTTGCGCACTTGTGGTTGTGCGCATTTGTTTTAATAAGTTTGGAGAGGAGAAAAAAATAAAAGAATGATCCAGGCAAGAGCAGACGCCCGGCTTTGCAGGGAAGCTCGAGAAAAAGCAAAAACATGAGATGCTGCAGGCCTTGGAGGTTTGGCCCGGTGGGGTGTAAGGGGGAGGGAAACAGGACACAGTGAGTGCACCAGCTCTCCCCCCGCCACCAGCTCCC